>JAACNH010000786.1:0-140543 GCA_019447015.1 Hymenochirus boettgeri | reverse complement strand
GAAACGCATGCGATTTGCATTAAAAATGCAGAACGCAAAACGCAATCGCAATCGCACCGAAAAACGTGCATTTTTTTGTGTTGACGAGTTTTCAATGATTTTGTAAAAACGCAAGCGCAAACGCAAAAAAAAACCAGCAGTGTGGCCTAGCCCTAAGAAAGTGAACCCAGGGTGAGGACAGTGGGAGATTTAATAAATGAACTGTCTGTTTTTTACCAGTGATCTCTGCAAAACCTACCCAGGCACTAATGAGAGTTTAGTTGAACATAGCTGCCTGTATTCCTATCTACAGTGACATCCTGTATAAGATCCCAATGACATTAGAGCTGTTGATGATCTATAACTCTATAGTACCCAGCCAGTCACAGTAAACACACTAGGCAGAATTAGATAGATTAGACATTTGTTGGTGTAATCTAATATCTTCTATCTTTGGGCTCCAGGAGTGCGGTTCTAACCTTCCGATGTTCCTGCGACATCCCATTCATTTTTGGTGACATATTGGGAATGTGATTTCAAAGGAGCTGCAGTTCATAAACTACTTTTGCATTTAGGTAACATTGCCCTTTATCTGCCATAGTGTGATTTAGTGTGAGGGTCCATAGACAATGCATTGCTTCCTACTTTATTATTACGCACATGCGCATGAAACGAGGCAGGTTGGGACAGCATGCCATCTGCTATTTAGAAGCCATGAGTGTCGCTCTGGCAGGTAAGTTTAACCCTGAATAAAACTCTCTACTTCCCTGTGAATTATAGATCCAGCTGGAAGCAACTTAAAATGTTCCAATTTGTGAGTTTAGTTCCCTTTAAGCCCCAATTCTATTCAAGGCCCCACATTCCCCCCTTAGCATCACTTTTATATCCGGTAAAGCATAGTAAGCACCCCATCAAACAGGGGCTTGTCTTTAGGAAATACAGCGAGATCAGAGCTGAAAGGACTCCCAGGGGATTACACCCCAATATATAGAATAAACATCAGTTATTTCCTGTTCTGCATCTCTACATTTATTTTTGTTTTTATTGTGTAAATGATACCTTGTAGAATTTCCATATTATTGCAGGGGACACGTATGGTTGACCCATGGTAGGGCTTGCCTCAGGTGCTCCTCAATCAGATAGTGGCGAGTTGCATACCTCCTATCATTGCAGGACCTTTTGGAGGGACCTGCAGACCGACTCAACTCTTAAGGAGAGAACGCTGCCTATTAGGTTCTTCTCCCTTAGGAGGGCCTGGCAGCCCGACTCAACTCTTAGGGAGAGAGCCGTCTGCCTATAAGTAGGTTCTCCTCCTAGCATTGCCCCACTTGCCTGGCCTTGAGAGGAGGCCTGGCAGACCGACTCAACTCCTCCACTCTTAAGAAGAGAGACGCTGCCCATTAGGTTCTCCTCCCCCCTTTTTTTGGGGGGGTGTGGGTTGAGAGGGTATTCATTTTGGGGGGGGGGGGGTGGACGTACCTGATTCAGATGGGGGAAGGATGGGCAGCATAAGATAACAGGGATCCAGTGTGGGTAATACCTATCACCATGAGTGTGTCCACCAACAAAAGGCTAAGACAAGGCCCTAACTACACACTTACAGATGTTACACGTGATCAACTTCAGTTGGCCCTGAACTGTGTCAGTCTATATTTTCTCCTGGAAAGATTGGTAAATTGAGTTGTTGTGCGTCAATTGTTCCGTGGGTCTTGTGATGGGCCTGGGGCAGTACTGCACCAGGCCACTAACGGCTGGTGGTGAGTTCTCTTTTGTAAGGAATTGTGTTATATCTCACCACGCCAGAAATTGGTTATGTTAAAGGAGGTTATTAGCACCAGTGTGTGGTTGTGTATATAGTCATTTGTTGTTAATGTGGCTAGCGTTAAAGTCCCAAAAAGGTAAAGCTCCTAATCCCTAACCCAACTTAACCACAAACCCTTACCTTAACCTTAAACCCGAATCTAACCACCACCTTAAAGGAGAGTAGTAAACCCATTCCACAAAGAGTTTGAAAGAAAGGGTTATCATAAAAAATAATTAAAAGCCTCTTACATTCCTTTTTCACTTCTGCACTGGCAATAAATCTTTAAAGTTCAGAGCACCAGTTCAGTTTCCACTTCTTCCTGCTTTACAGAAATCCTTGCTCTACAGACCCGGCAACTTAAGTGTGCGCGGCAAGGGTAAAAAAAAACCCCAGAATGTTGAAGTAACTTTGTTTCAGATGCGCCGCCCCATGACCTGAGAGAATTTTGACAGCTGTTTTGCTCCTTTGCTCAGCTCTGCTGTCGTGCAGAAACTGTCTGTAAACTTGAAATGGCTGTTGTGTGTGCTGGGGAGGTATGGTGCCTGCTTGGGAGGGGGGGGGATGTCTAGGAGGGGCAGTAAGGGTATGGTGCCTGTGCTGGGAGGAGATGGCAAGGGAGGGCAGTGAGGGTATGGTGCCTGTGCTTGGGGAGATGGCAAGGGGAGGGCAGTGAGGGTTGGTGCCTGTTATACGGTATAAGAAATCAAAGAGAATTTGCAATATGCTTTGAAGTTTCTTATTCTCCAGGTCAGTGGTATATCTGACAGCACAGTGTTAGGGACCTTCTGAATGCAAGCATGATTGCATTGCGGCTAGAGGTGTTATAGAAACTGGCCCAGGGTTAAGTGTCAAAACAGCATTGTACATGGCAGACAGCTGGTGTCGAACCCCCCACCTCCTATTCAGCTTGGTTCATTTTCACATAAATGACCTCCTTGAACCAGTCAGTTCCTTTACCAAGCGTTTTGACACTTATATCTTCAAAGGTATGTCCTTTTTCCTTAAGATGAGAGAATACATCGTGAGTCCTGACCAGAGATTGGCTCTTCTTGCTGGGCCATGTTGGTGCAGTTGCTTTTGGTTTCCCCCACATACAATCAAGCTTTCTTCACTGCACTGCACTGCATATATTGATGTTGGCTGTTCTTGTGTTTTCGGTATGTGTCTTTCGATGTACAATTGCTGCCTCAGTGGTTTTCAGTTTAAAGCAGAGGGGGATACAGTGTTTTTTGAAAATTCTTCTTTTTTCGGGGAGACCCCTGCTACATTGGGATGACCATGTTCTTTCTCCTGTCTGTCTTTCTTCCCCCTTCACTGTTGTATACCTGTTCTTTTCTTTCTTCTACTTCTTTTACAAAGGCCCAGTCTGGATATTCACAAGTTTTAAAGGGCTCCTCTGAGATGTTTCATTTCTTTGTGCCTTGCCTCTGTGCTAGGGGGGACCATTCTCAGCTCTGTGTTGCAGGGTTCTGATGACCCCCAGCTTGTGTCTAAAGGGTGTCTAGGATAGCCCAGGGGTATGAGACTGGGGGTGTGAAGAGTGGGGGGGAGTGCATAGGGGGTAGGAGGAGGTATATTTATGCGCTTTAATTCCTTGTATCGAGAAATGGGGCGCTTGATGTTTAAAAAATGTTATGCGTATGTATTAGTAGGTTACTTCCTTGTGAAAGGGGGGAAGTGAAGGTGGCCAGCGCCCTAGCCGACATCACACCCACCCAGGCAACAGGCGATGCATACCCTCGGCGCTACGCGATGCACCTTGCCATCACTGCCCACCGCCAAGGGGGGGCACCAGGCACCAATACCCTACACTTACCACCGACAAGATGGGTTGCGGGTAGTCTTCCCACTAAGGCATAAGTCAAGGGGTCTCATGGACTCGAAATCGACGTTTCCCGGTGACTGTGCCGGTGCCAGGGGTTCTCCTAAGCACCTAGGCACCGATAGGGTCCTCAAAATGGCCGCCATCCTTGCACCTTTAGGCAGACCCACCAGCACAAAAAGGGGGGGAAGGTTAGGAAGAGGGAGATGAGGGGGTGGGGGGGGGTGTGAGATGAACCATGACCCACCGGGGCTATGGCTTGCGGGGGGATCCTCCCCAATGAGTGCACTGAGTACTGTGGCGCGATGATGCCCCTCGGACCAACCCTCGCGCTTTCCAGGCGTCCCTGCCCAATCTACAAATCACGTACCATATGACCGTCCCAGGAGTGGGTACCCGTCGACGAAACCGCTCCGCTTTCCAGGTGCCTCCGCCCCAATCACATCAGGACCCATACGCCGGCGCTGCAATTGAGCCGCCCCGTTGGCGTATCGCTTGCCTATGGGATCGGGGTAGGGAAATCGAACGCGACAATCTGAGTAGGAAAAGAAAAAAAGGGGACAGCCATAGGAACAACTCCGGAGGGAAAAGAAGGGAAAAAATAGGGGGGGGCGGGGGGAAAACGCCCCCCCTTCGCAAGTCACCGACCGGAGCCCCAAGCACAGGCACCACCCCCCCTCACTGGACTGGGTGGGGAAAAAAAAGGAAACCGCGACCTTTCCATCGGGGATAAAAAAGTCCCTCCCAAAATCAGACATTCACCAATACCTCACTAGGTGGCCCCACCTTAGCCATCTCCCTCACGGCCAGAGCACAGGCCAACCAATGTACCCGAGGGTCTCCTAGCCCCCCCTGATTCCATCGTCCACCAACCAAACATCATAGCACAACATAGCCCCTCACTGCCCCCCCTTGCCATCGTCCCCCCAAGCACAGACACAATACCCTCAAGACTGCCCTCCCTTGTCCATGCTCCCCCTCCAAAGGGCCGCAAGCGCCCGAGTGAGCGGCGTCGGACTGGGTGGGCCCCCCTCTGTTTCCTTTTACACACCCCGAGGCCCAGGCAGCCAACCCTCGACTTAGGGTCCCCTCCTTGCCATTTACACCCCCCACGCACAGGCACCGCTACGTCTCACTGCCATGGCCTCTTGCTATCTCCTCCCCAGCACAGACACAAACCGGCTGACTGCGCGCCCCTTGCCTATCGTGAGAAAGACCGAGCGCTCAACCGCTAGAGTGGTACAGACACCATACACGTCACTGCTCCCTCCTTTACAAATCAACCGATCCCCCCAATCACATTCTAGACCGGAAACACCCTCACTTCCCTCAAGCGTGACCTTTCCATCTCCCTCCCCCCAATTACATCACCATACCCTCACTGCCGGGCCACGTGCCATTGATCCCCCCAAGAAAGTCACAGGACCATGGGAGGCCCTCAGAACGGCCTCACTGCCCTCCCTGTTGCCGGATCTCCCCCCAGCCAGGAACCATCGACCCTCACTGCCCTTCCTTGCCATCTCTCCCCAAGCCACAGGCACCAGGAAAGAGGAGGGGGCCCCCGACTGCCCCCCCGGGGGTTGCTGGCTATCATGCCCCCCAAGCACAGGCACCATACCGCTCACTGGGACCCTCACTGCCCCCGGGGAGCTTGCCATCGGGGTCCGGGAAAAAAGTCTCCCCCCAAGGCAGGAAGCAAACCATACCCATCACTGCCTCTCCTATAAAGCATACGGGGAAAGGGACCACCCCCCCCCCCCCATCACGGTACTATAGCCTCCCAGCACACCAGGGGAGGAGTCAGCATTTCCTTCCGACTTTACAGCAGTTTCTCTGACAAGACAGCGAGAACCAAGCTGAGTAGCAAAACATCTGTCAACAAATATATCAAAAAACAATTCGGGGTCACAGGGCCGCGCATCTGAACACAGGGGAACCCGGGCGGGGGGAGAGAAAGGGGACGGGGTAATCCATATACACCAAGAGGCCAATCGGTCTAAAAATGTTGGTATGCACGAGCGGTGCTATGGCGAAGAAATCGGATTCTCCTCGTCTGTGCCTCGCGCCAAACTGAAAGTACTGAAATCCCGTTATTCTAGTTTTTTCTAGCCTTACCATCCTTGCCAAGTGCCGGGGTCTGGTGTGAGCAACAAGGGTGAATGGTGTGCCTGCAAACCAGGAAGAGAGTGGGATACTGAAAAACTGTGATCCGTTCAGAAGTCAAGAAAAAGGATTCAAGAGGCTGATTTAATTCGTTCTTTTATGCCATAACTTTCTCTCTTATTAAAAAACCCAAGTGCTGGAATGGGCTTTACTACTCTACTTCTTTTGTTACTGGCATCATAGGAACACCGTGTCGCAGGTGCTTGACCAGGCCCTGATCGTACCACCCGGACAAACACCCACCAGGTTAGCTCAGTGGGGTAAGTGAGATGCTTTCTCAGGAGGAGAGAAGTTACCCATATAATGGGTTAAAAAAGTGAGATTGAGAAAGGAATTAGATGTGAAAACCCGTATAACATACAATAGCAACATATCTGTATAGTTAGACTCACAGTTTGGAGGGTGTGTACTTTGAGGTCTCCGGGCCCAACTGGGGAGAGGAAGGGGGGGAGGGGGGGGGATAAGGGGGGGGGGAATATGGTGTAGCGAGATTTACAGCAATTCAACGTTGCAGTTCCACATTTATCTCTAAATCACCAAGAAATGAGGGGGGGGGGGGGGGGGGGGGTGGGGAAAAAAAGATGAAAAAAATAATAATAGCAAGTTAAAGAACATTTAATATCAATGTCTACCATAGAATGTTACTCTATGAGGGGATTGATATTGAGTTTGTAGCAGTTGTGGATGGAGCATAGAGTTGGAGGTGCGCCTAGAGGGACCCCGTGTATTGTGTTAGGCGAAACTGCCCCGAACATCACACTGAATGAGGAGCTATGGAGAGGGTTTCTACCCACCCTGGGGATCTAGTTGGGCGTGGGGGGTCAGTGGAGAGGGAGGGGGTAATTACTGGGTGTGGGGAAATGGGGGGTGGGGTTCACAGAAATAGAAGGTGACGTGAGGGTGGGGGCTATAAATCTTAATCAATAGGTTCTAGGCGAAAAACCTTAGCTAAGATGTACTAATCGGGCCCTTGAGGGGTACTGTATTCCTTAATGGAGGGACTGAGCTTGTGTGGTTGGTGGGTTGAGGTTGGGGGTTCCCCGAAGCTATTTTCTATTTTATTTTTCTCGTTTAAAAAGCACAAAAAAAAGGAATCAGAGGTTTAGTGTTAGGCCAGCGATGGACCGAACGCTAAACATGGATCAAAAGCAAACAGAGGAGAAGGGGGAGTAACAAGCAATAGACGGCGACACAGCAGGAGAACTTTACAGGGGAAATCAGGTAACAGAGACATTTCGCTCAAGACAAGACCGGAAGCCAGAAGGGGACAAGAACGATCCCCCCCAGAGCCAAAAAATTAAGGGAAATTAGAGGGCAGCTCTGAGGACCCGAATTACAAAACCTGTGGATATCTTGACTGGGCCACTGTCAAACTAGATAAGGCTAATAAAAAAAAGAGAAAAATAGAAATCGGCAGAGGAGTCAAGAAAGAGGAGGGATACCGAAAAAAACAAACAAGGGGGCACAGAAGAACACGAAACCAAAGCCAAAACCAAGGCAGGCAATTCCATACCATAAACAGTGAAGTAAAGAAGCACAGAACTGTAAAACCGGCGTACCACAGGTCGAGCCCTCATGCGACCACCTGGTACCTCTAACGGCAACTTTAATTACAATGTGGCTCACACGACCTGTCGTTTTATAACCGTTAGCTATTTTATGTTCATGAAGTAGGATGGAATGCCATAAGTAGAAAGGCAACCATTCAGCCAGATTAGACGGGTTTTGACTGTTGGACTAACTTTATAATTAAGAGAAGAAATCAACAACAAATAGGAGCAAAAGGAACATGGTTGGTGCCCATAGTTACAACGAGAAAGGATTGTCAAGAAATAGCAGCTCATATATGCCCGGGGTCCCAACCCATTTACCTCAAGGCCCTCCTTTTGCGGCCAGCTGACCACCTTTGGGGCACACAAGTAGATTTATAAGCCTATATAAATTTAAAAGCTATGTGGCCTCCTAAAAATACTTATTACCTTTAACCTGTGCCAGAAAGAGGTAACGAGGGAGAACAAAACAGGGGGGTACGTTGTAAGGGTGGCAGGATCTGGCAGAATAAAAAGGCGGCTTCAGAGTCTCTACCGAGGCAGTGCGATATTGTGTGTGTAATATAATAAAGGAAAAAGAGGGGGGAATAATTACAATACATGTACGCATCCGGTGGGAAAAATCTCTAAAGTTGTTCCAGGGAGTTTGGGGCGGAGTACAAGTTGATGCCAGCGACACGACCTGCTGGAAGGCTAGCGTTTAAAACTTATCGTTGGGCGCGGTAACAATGACAAGACCTTTCACTGAGCATCGACAGGTTGTGGAGGAGAAAAGAAAGAAAGACAAAAACAATGGGAGGAGGGAGAGGGTGGGAGGGGGGGGGGAGAAGAAAAAAGTGGCGGACGCGGATACCAGGGACACTTGGGTTTTGTCCCTTGGAACATTCTTTCTGCCACTGAGAGGTAGGGTCAAGGTCCCGGTAGAAAAAGCACCGCCTCTGGTGCGGTGCTGGGAAAAAAGAAAAAAAAATCGGAAAAAAAAATCCCATGATTAAGTGCCGGCAGTCAAACACACTTGCATGCAAAGAAACTGTGACTTTCGGCGGAAAAAAAAAAAAGGGAAGGTGGGGGCCCTAGATCCTCCTGCTGGAAAGAACTAATGGGGGGGGTCTAATAAAAGGAACTTTCCAACTCCCCACAAGAAAATATTTTGATGTGGGGGGGGAGGTAGGGGAGAAGGTTGGTGTGCTGTCCCTCACACTCTGACCTGAGGAAACCTTTGTGGCTGCTGCTGGAGGGATTCGGTGGGGTGTTGCCATTCGGGGAAGCCACAGGAGAAGGGGAACACCTTGGTGGGTGGCGTTTCAGAGAATGCATCAGGAGCGCGGCAGGTCGGAATAAGGATGAAACTCGATGCTGAAGCTTTAGATTTATCCTATACAGTCAGGGTAGCACTTAGCCTGTTGGTATGTAGCAAAACGAGAGCTGGATTTTCCTATAAAAGGTTCTTTCTATGGATTGTAGGGGATGGTGGGATTACCAATCGTTAGCGTGGTACATACCGTTGTAACTATTGGTCCTCACGTGTCACATTTTTTTAGTACAACAGAACCTAAATGGGTGTGCTAAAACGAGGAACTGGGTAGCTTGTCTTTGTCATGTAACACTAAGAGCTCTAGACTATAGCATTGTTTGAGTTTGCTAGACACGAAAAAAAGGGGAGTGTGAATGAAGGCCGCTCAACAGACGGTCCGAAAAATTACTGTAGATCAACGACCTGCGAGGGCCCACAGAACCTCATTGGGCTGGTTATGGTGTAATCTCCGTCCCCCAAGTAGCGCTAATATAAACTGGAATCCAACTACATACCTATACAACCCTTTTGCTGATGAGGCCCACACTAGGCACAAGAGAACGAGACAACACAGAGTCCCATCCCTGAATAGGGCAATCCATTATCATGGAAAGCATTTGATTCAGCGACGCGAGGATGACCACTAATAAGACCCTCGTTTAGAGATTTGGGCCCCGGTCATTGCATTGCAAGAGGACAACGGGTTTGAGGGAGAACCCAAGAAACCCCGGATTCCAGTCCCAACCTACTTCAGCAATACCGAGGCAGTGGGTATTGGCGCACCAAGACATATGCATAGGGGCCAGCGAGGAAGGGAAAAGCACAGGTTTGTAAGCGCTAGGAGACCGATACACTAGAACCACAAGCGCGAAGGATTTGAAAGCAGTAAGGGGGAAACTACCACACAAAAGAAAAAAAAGTAATTGCGTTTGTATGCAGGTGCATCATTCGCAGTGTTGGGGGAAGGCTGGACGTCCTGACAATGCCAGTCTTCATACTATCAACAAGGATTTAGAACACAGTTGACCATAGAGCCCGACACAAGGTGCCTTCCCCGTTTGAGAAAATCCGGACCGCCTCTTGGGGTCCTTCTACAAGACGATTATTGCGGCGTCCAAGTGGGCTGACGTCTGGCACTGCTGAGGCGGGTGGCTTGTTTACATGCACAGTTCACTTTCTTCTCGGGACGCACCAAAACTCCAAGGATCCTTTCCCAACAATTTACTGAACACAGAATAATTCGGGAGTATAAGCAGCACAAGAGCAACTCGCCGTGTTGTTAGCATTTATCAAGCCCTTCTGTAATTATATAGTGGACATAAAAAAAATGCCCCCAACTGTAAATTAATCAGGGATCACATAAAACAGAAATACATCCACGGTGTGTCAACAAGATCTGAATAAGAAGGCACCCCGTGGTTCCAACATAATCGACGAACCCAGAGTGGCATTCCTGTATTCAGTAAGGATGAAAACCGTATCCCCTACCATAAAACATTATAGAGGATAGATTCAAGTCAACAGTAAGAGTTCCATATAAAGGTAAAACAAGGGTGACACAGGTTGATTAAAAGTCAAGTGGCCATGAAACCCTTGAGGCATGGAGTGAATTCATTCTCCAAACTGATTATGGGGCCAATGCGTTGGGTAAGATAGGTATTCGGCAGATTTTGAATAAAAAACTGGGGATTTTAAAGGATAAAGAGGACAACTTCACTCACCAAGGAAGGAGGAGGCAGGACTCCACAATCCCGGATTCATTGGAGAAGTGTGTCCCAGTGTGAGGACCAACATCTCACTTTCTCACCCCTGGGCTCACCCATCTAGGTCTAGATTTACTCACCTGATTTTCCTTCGGTGGCTCCTGGACGCCGTTGGCGACTTTGGCCAATGAATGAGCAACAGATTGTGAACCTGGTGAGCTACTTATAGACTTTTCCCTACTAGCACCAAAATAACCCTGTTCTGATAATTTCAAACTCAGAATTGACACAGCAAAGCCCTGTATTATGGGCTAACAGATATAAAGAAAAAAAATATACAGGCTATTCAGTTCTTTTTAACATAAAATAGAAGGACCACACACTTTTTGGGTCTATGTGCTAGGGGCTAATGTACTGAGGATTAAGAGAAGAGGGAGGGGACGAGGAGGATTTGCAGTAGGATATTCGGCTTTTAATTAACACTGCAATGGGTGGAGTTAGACAGATCTGAATATTACAACGGTAAGGAATAAAAAGCTTTTGCAATTGCTTACAGCCATTTAACTACCAATTTTTTAATTCACCAGCCCCTGTGATATGTATTAATGACATATAAATCGTTGGTTGATATCCACAAATAGCGGTTCGCACCAATGTTTTGAATTAAAAACCGAAGAAATCTACTCCGGTTTCAAGGGGGAGACCTGTCTTGTGTGTTCGGCTGTATCTGGTAAGATAGTGATGTATTATTTTTAGTTTAGTAAGATCACAACATAAAGGAAACTTCGTATAAAAAAAAAAATGCTTTATTGAGATTGGGATAAGAATAATACGGACCAGTATCGAAATGCCCGAAAGTCCCCGACAATCCTTTACCGTATACATATTTACAGATAGGTATATTAAGAGGGGAGATACATAAGTATTAGCAAAATACAGAAGGAGGTATGATAAACGGGGGCTGGCAGGAACTTGAATAAAGGTAACGCATTAGCTGCCCATAGCACGGTAAGTCATGTTTACAAAGAGCCTTATGAAAGGCTTCCACAATTGACATGCAATACTCGTTCGTTTCCACGCACTAGACGAACATTTCGTGACATTATTGCGTGAAGAAAACACGGCAGTTTGGCGCTAGCCTTAAGTATCACATAAATGCTGATATGGGAAACATCTGGTAGTCCATACAAGACCCTCCTATTACACACATGCCACACCCTGCAAGGGAGGGGGAACTAATATTGTTGGACAAAAACAATCTCGGAGATCCACAAATGAGCAGAACCCAAGAAATGTACAAGTAACCTCCCTATCAAGAACGCCCTGCTTGTGTCTCCCTACATCAATGTAGTGTATCATGTTAACTATAATTTGCATAGATTGAATAAGGGTTGCCCACTTAAAAATAAATATAAGCTTAGCAGCAGCCAGAACGCAGGCCGAACTGGTAAGCCTGGCCATCGTCGGTGGTCCATCAGGCAAGATGACAGAAGAAGACCCCAAGTACATATGCATGTGACATGGTGGCTACAACTGGGAGAGTATTGGCGAAAGCGATAAATGTTTATACTTATTCTTTAGTTAAAACAGCTCTTTTAGATTGGGCATGTTGCTACTAAAAGATCTCTAAACAGTTCGTGGTTTTTATATCGTGTAGCCCCGAAATTGACTCACTTAGCTTGCAAAAGGTGATTTCTAGTTTGTCTCTGTGGGGTTATAAAATGGCTAAATGGTGTTTCCATGGGTGACAAGCATTGACCAGTGCTAAAATAAACATTCAGGTGTAAGGATCCGTGTTAACCAGGGTGACAAATTTAAAGCTGTGTGTGTCGAGGGCAGGGCGGGCCTGTAGCGGGGGGGGCGTGGGGGTGGGGTTTATGCGGGGGGGGCGCAAGGGAAGCGGAGCCCCGTTAACCGATATGACTTACAAGAAAATAAATATCTGGTGTACGATGGAGGGAATACGGTAATATTAAAATAGTGCAAAGGGCTAGGCCACTTGCCATGTTTTTTTTTAAAATGCACTCTTTCTATCGTTACGTGTGAGAATCATAAGTGCTTTGGGCCAGTGGATTGTTTTGGTTATTGAATAACCCTGATAGTTTCCCCATATTCGGACAGAATTAAATGATGGCAATCACATAATACCATTGGTCATTTCTACTTAAATGGTATATACAGGAACTTACTTATTTCCTTACAGTTATATTACATACCCTTTACCATACAGTATTTATACATGTTTCATATACTGAGCATATAATTATGGCTATGTACGGAGAGCCGTAAACAGCCTTTTCTGTCTTAAAGTCACATTAACCCATGTACCAAGTGACTTTAAAACAGAATTTATGGCAGTACGCAAAAACTGTGTCACGTAACCGCCGCAAGGTATGTACCGAGCCGATAACGTCTCTTTAAAGGGCATGTCCACCCCCAAAACTATAATCCCCCCAACTACTGGCCCCACCATGTAGTGTAGTTTAATCCTTACCTCACATCCCAACTCCATCTGGTTCTCCTGTAGTCCCCCCCCCAAGGAAGCAATCCAGGGGAATGAATTGCCTAAAATTCTGCAACATTTAAGTTTTAGTGTTTGAGAATTGATCTATTTGTAATCCAGGGGGGGGAAAATGAATGAGAATTGGTAACAATGGATATGTGGTGCAGATTTAGCTGGCCAATGCAAAATGGACCAAACTACCAATATTCCTTGCACCATGAATCTTCAGTAAATTTGTTCGCTGGTATGATCAATGCTGTGCTCGATCTTTCAATCATTAACTGCTTCAAATAGATTGGGTCTATCGCTCAAAGGGTGAAGGAAAATCTATTTTGACCAATTTGATCAAAGCAATCATGTAGATAAAATAAACATTCGTGTATGGCTAGCCTTACATGTACATTGATTTGTTAAAGGGCATGTCCACCCCAAAACTATAATCCCCCCAACTACTGGCCCCATCATGTAGGGTAGTTTAATCTTACCTCACATCCCAGCTCCATAGGGTTCTCCTGTAGTCCCCCCCCAAAGTGCTAAAAACTGCCCAACAGGAGGCTAGCAGGGCTCTGCCTTATTGCTCAGGTAGATTGCCATGCGTACTGCAGCTCTTTCTCCTCCCTCCCCCTCCTCTCCCTCCCGTTCTACATCCCTCCCCTAGATAAAACCCCTGTAATGTTGTTCCCCCATGTCCCAGCCCAACCACATATTTTTTATTTTCAAAAGTTCCCCAAACTCTTACTTACCTCTCCTCCGCTGCACTGAATGACGCCGCGCGTCCGTGATTGGCTGCCGCTCAACCAATCACAGACGCGGCTGCGGTCCCGCCCTCTGCTTGCATTTTCTCGCAAGCAGAGGGCCGGGAGCGCGGCGGAGGATAGAGGGGGGAGGTAAGTAGAGTTTGGGGGGCTTTTTAAAAAAAAAAAATTAGCGGTTGGGGCTTGAGCCATGGGGAATCTTATATAAAAGTGCATTTTAGGGGACATGCCCTTTAATGCTTTGTTAAAGATTGTGTCCTATTATTAGCTAGAATTATATGGGGGGGGGGGGTAAATTACCCACAGACTAGTAGAATGATTATACTTAAAGGAGAACTAAACCCCAAAAAAATCAAAGTATAAGTTAGAAAGTATTTGCCTCAACATCCTTCTCAGCATGGATGATTCCACTCAGGGGCCTTTTCTTTACCTCTATGAGCTCATTTTAGGTTATGTTTGTTCCCCAAATCTGAAGCTGACATTTTCCCTGCCTGCCAGTACTTTTACTTGATACATTTCAGCACCTGTGTGATTTCCACTCCCACCTCTTAACCCTATGATGTAGGAATATATTAAATCATCAATATTAAAATTGTGGTGCAGCTGATTAACCCTTTCCTAGTAGCAGGTTGTAGTGTGATGTATATAGTCTGGGTATCCAGTGTGTGGATCCGGGGCTTAGGCACCCACGAGTGGGCGGGGCCACATGGGGCTGTAAAAGAGAATGGCCAAGGGGGGCCTGCAAAAGGGGGGACCATGGGGTCCATGAGTGGGAGGGACCAGGGGGGCTGCAAAGGGGAGGAGACACAGGCACATTGACTGACAGGTTTCAGAGCAGGAAGCAGGAAGTGCAGGGAACCTGGTGATGTTCTGCCATATCCACACACAAAATGTAAAATCTTCAAAACTATGTAAAATAAACAATGGAAATAAATTGCAAAAACTCTTAGGAGAGCAATTCCTATCAATTACCTAAAGTCATTTTTGGACCACAGTTCCTCTTTAACAAGTGTTTCCTAAATGCATATGAAAAGGGTTAACACCTTCCCCCACTTGTTTGAGCAGGAAAAAAAGGGGAGTGGGAAAAAAACACAAGGTAGCTAGTAGCATGTGCGGAAGGAAAGGCAACTAGAAAGCTTAGGGAGAAAGGGGACAAAAGGAGCAAAAAGCCCTCCACTGAGCATAAAAATGGATTGGCTCTATATATTAGGTATATTGCATGTTATTAAAGAGGAACTGTGGTCCCCAACTATGCAAAATAAACAATGAAAATAAATTGCAAAGATTCTCAGGAGAGCCATTCCTATCAATTTACCTAAATCATTTTTGGACCACAGTTCCTTTTAAGCCAGTGGTTCTGGAAGCATGCATAAGCTAAGGGACATAAGGAGTATTTTGCATATCTCCGCCCTTTACTGGGGAAACTGGGAGTAAGAAATTACTTCTTGTTTCTTAGATTTTGTGGGCAATGCTATTCATATGCATGAGAATGCAAGATGCCTTCTGTTATAAGAAGGTGTTTCTCCACATTCATGTGCAGAAGGAGTTTTGGTGCCTGGCCCACCAGGAAAAGTCAACACTAGAAGCCAGCCGTGAATCTTAGATTGCCAGTGCCCTGAAATATTCTATAAATGTTTCTACACTAAGAGGCTGAATTCAGAGGTGAGAAAAAAATGGTTTTACTAAGTGACAGTTAAAGAGTCTGTGGAGCTGCCTTTGTATTTTGGGTTTAGTTCTCCTTTAAGAATACTGTGACACCTTATAAGGCATGTCTACCTTTAAAACTAAAAATTAGTCACTTATAAGTTTTCTGCCCACCACCCAACTACTATGTTACCACTTTAACATGCATTTGTAACCAGATATTAATGATAAGTTCACTTCGTTCTGGCAAAGGTATCGTGCCTTCTCTCTCTGATCAGAGAGTGTGTGCACAGGGAGACAGCAGGGAAACAGCAGTCAACATTGGTTGTGATGTCAGTCATAGCTATGATTGAAAACATAAAAGAGGAGCCAGCTTACCCTGCCAGAATGGAGGCATAATTATCCCTTAATATCTGCTTTGTAATACATCTAATAAGGTGCTGAATAAACAGTTGGGGTTTGGGCCGGTAACCGACAAGTGACAATTTCTTTGTTTAAGGGCCTTAATGCTGAGCAAAAGAATGGACTAATGGGTAATGTAAGTATATAAAAAAAAAAATCATAGCACAACAAATTCTGACATACCAAATTAAAGTTCCGCTTAAAATGTATAAAAATACTACTTTCTGAAAGTTAATGAAGATTCATTTGGTCTTAGACAGAGACACTTATATGGTCTGGCTAAATTAGTAACACTTTCTCGACAACTGTACCAGCCAGAAACAGTTAAAAGTGACCCTTTACATATTGGTACAGTATTAATCAGTGGTAGGAAAAAAGTCTAGGCATCCAATTATAGACGCTCACAAAGGAAGAGAAATCTACAAACATAGCTATGTACTAAGGAATAATGTACCCCTCACTGTGAAATAATGATATTAGAATGTACAAGATCTATTACAGATGTCAAAGAAAACAAAAGGGAGTTCTAGAAATCACTAGGCGCTTCTATTTCAGATGCGTAAGGATACACTGATTACAGTGTCAATTAAGTTGATCTAAAGTAAAACACTAGTAATTCAGAACCCTGGGTCAGAATAACGATCTTAAGGAGTCTGGAATGAAAGATTCCTGCGTTTATG
The DNA here is from genome assembly GCA_019447015.1 of Hymenochirus boettgeri. NCBI lineage: Eukaryota > Metazoa > Chordata > Amphibia > Anura > Pipidae > Hymenochirus > Hymenochirus boettgeri. Next base: position 124,244 of record JAACNH010000786.1, on the reverse strand, counting down.
ATTTGAAAATCACTTAGTATCAGGATGACAAAGTAATGTCTGATTCACATGATTTTTGAGATAACCCAAAAGTACAGATAAGAAAAAAAAATAACAAACAATTCGGAAACCACTTTCAAATAAAAGGTTTTTATTTACAAAGATGATCAGTATTCATAAATAATATTTTTTCCGATGAATACATTTAGCTGCTTCTGAAATCACATTTAGAAACATTACGATGGAAGTGACACAGACATAGATTTATAGTACAGCCCAATCTACAGCCAAAAGGTTTTGCCCTAGTTGTTGTACACATGTAGATAAGTCTAGTGTAGTTCATTAAGAATAAAGAGGTGCAAATGGCTTAAAGGTCTGGAACTTTCACTGTTGAAAGTTAAAGTAAATGTTAAAGTAAACTTAGTAATTGCTTGATGTTCACATATATTAGTTTCAATATCCAAACTATTCTACTTTCCCCTGCCAGTCTTGTCTAGTTCCGCCTCTGTCATGAGTCCATGATCTGGCCTATGGTAGATGCACTTCTTGCCGAGCACATCTTCCCATAGTCCTGGTTCCAACCGACTAAGTGGCAGAGGGACCAGATTGACAAGGGAATATTAGGGTAAGTATAACAGCTGATCCAGACTACCCAAAGGATGAGAACCTAGTGGTTTAGGTCCTATACCTAGGTACTCTAAACCAACCGATTTTGGTCAAGAACCAACTGGTAGCATATAAATAACAAGAATCCAACTAAAATATCAAGCGGGGTGACTATTTGTACAATTAAACCCAAACTACCAGGTTCCAAAAAGGTGGGAGACCTGATAGTACAACCCCTTCTCCAACCCTGAAATGGGCAGGCACATTACAGTACCATTTTGTATATCCCCAATAAATAAGAAAGGGAAGTATATAAACCTACTCCAAATAGTATAAATATGTTAACTTAAGAAATTCACATTATTTACATGCATAAACACACATATAAAAATCTGATCAAGTACATGGCCTTCTGGCATCATGGTTCTCTCATCTTTCTTTGCAACTTTTCTTATATATTCCTCAAGGACAAAACAAAAAATTCTACCTGGTTATAAGGAATGCGTGTCATGGTGCGCTATGCATTTTCTGGAATGGTATTTCCCATCGCTCTGGTGAGAGAGAATCGATTTCTGCCACTTACAGAAGCTGTCAAGGGACTTGTCTGCATGAGGTTTATCTCTAGGTTTGGCTGCAACACAATACCACATACTAGGAATGTTCCAACCATATTATAAAATGTCAGTTGTTTAAGCCTTAGACCAAAAAAGGATTTAATTAGAAGCAGTTCCTTTAAGGAAAACAATTTTTTGCCAATATTAATCTCAATAAAATCGACCCAGAATTCAGTCAACAAACTACTGAAAGAGCAAATTTAATTTGTGCTTAAAATATATATAATAATAGGTCAAAACCCTTTACATTATCATGGAAAAAAGGATAAAATTCATAAGGTTTCACATTACACAGTCTCTATTTAGACCATTTGGAGATAATGTGTTTAATCTGTAGTTTCACATATTGGGTTTGATACTCGATCTTTGCTGTGAGACTGAACACTTTCTCCTATACAGGATAGTTCATCAGGGCACCAAAGAACATTTTGGTGTCACATGTGTAGTACCTCTTAATTGGATACAACCTCCCAGTCTTGGGTTGTTTAAAACTTTCCACTTTGTGGACATATTTCCACTGAACACACCTTAAGCAGGAGCACATCCCCTTTCATTGTGACCATAAAAACATGTCCCTGTTTTCCCTATCTTTGCTATATGTGGATCTTACTAGTGAGCTACCCACTTAGCACCCTCTTTTATGTTATTAATGGGGGGCTGTAAAAACTTCAGTTTCTTTATATGCCTTATTACATACAGACCGTTTTTTACGAACAATCTTCCTTACCCTAGTACTTCCTACCGCATGAATCAAAATGATTTGTATGCCGTTCCCTTTTTTCTGATTTTTTTCCAATCTTTCTTTTCTCACTACTCTGAACCCCATTAAGTGCTCTATCCAAAATAGTCTTGGGATACCTCCTTTTTTAAAAATTTTATATACATCTCTCTTAGTCGTGTGTCTCCTACCTAACTATCACTGAACATTCGTTATACTCTTGAGAACTGGTTTTACATGTGTAGGATGAAAACTTCCATATTCTGTCTGGCAGTTTACAGTACAGTTCAGTGGTCAATGCGTGAAATAAATCGACTGGATTGTAAGCTGTACGGGGCAGAGCCTCATGTGAATGTATCAATGTAATTGTAAAGCGCCGCAGAAGATGTTGGCGCTATATAAATCCATAATAATATACACACACAAAAGAATTTCCTTAAAGCACTTTTTTTTTTTTAAATGAAAAATTATAATAAAAAAAATATTAAAAAACTAAATCAAACCCCAAATTCCAATACTCCACCAGCAAATTTACAGCCAGATAAAAGCATTAAACAGAGTTTCTAATAGGACATTTGAGTCAAACATTTCTATTCACACATCTAGCTACAATACAATGGGCAAAGCCTGATTCACAAAAAAACAGATATAAAACATTCCCTATTTACATCCCCAATTACAGCTTCTTCAGGCATTTTTGGAGTCAATTGTTTAAATCGAAGTTTAAAGAAAGTAGAGGATGAATAATGCTGGAAAGAGGATAGAACATATTCTACATAATACACACCATACATCATCTAGGAGTATTGTTCAAATTATAGATAAACCACAAGCTCATTATCCTTGTCTGCCTTTTTAATAAGTTCTGCTCTGCATTAAGTGATGACAGCAAATGCCCACATTTCCCAACCACTGCTAACATTCCACTGTTTAAGATAAAATGAACAGCGAATCAGGATGCTCTTTTGGTTAAATACTTTTTAAGTAAACAAAAAACATTTGAAGAATTTGACAACCATTTGACCCATATTTTGGAAACATTAATGAACAATTATGTTTTGGCAACATCAGAACAGGATAGTGAGGAACCTCAGAAACAGACTTGGGTACCGTGTATGATTTACTGCAATTCTCCATTCCTCACTCATTTCTCTTATCTCCTGATATGTCCTATATATTCACTTCTCTTTGTTTATTTAAAGGTCTATCTGGTTTCTTTCTGCGCACTGTTGATAATTGCTAGCATTTGCACATGAAGACTAGAGATGGTTGAAACCAGTGAGTTTCGCTACATTTTTTGAATTTTCGAAAAAGAATCAAAAATCCGAAATTAAAAAAACAGGCCCTTAAAAGTCAATAGGGAAAAAAAAAAAAAAAGTCAAGTAAGGGTAAATAAAACATGGTAACTTACTGTAGATGGCTGAGGCACCTGGGGAAATGGTCAGGGGAAACATGTAAAGTTATATGGCACCTGATGGGTAACGAAAAATATTTAAAAATACAGGCCAGCTATTTTCGAGCTTCGTGCAGTATTTTCGAGGCCTACTGTGGAACAGGAATGTAGCTTTGAATATGCCTGTACGAAGTAGTCTCGTATTTTCCGCATGTTTGCTTTCAACAGTTACCGCATATACTGTATGAGGCTACTTTCCAGGGTTACTGAAAATACGGAATGCTCTACGATCCAAAAGTTCTGATTGGATCTGAATGGATCCAAATGGAACTTTGGATCCGGGAGTCTGTATTTGTATCTGAAATTCAGCTCTAATAAAGACACGTGCATATAGAACATGATTCGTTAGTAGACTTGCGCTAATCAACAATGATTGTCACCTAAACTTTGCTGTCAAAATACAGTTGAATGATAATTATTTAAGAAACAAATCTTTTAAAACTCCAGGGACGTAAAGAGGAAGCAATCCAGGGGAATGAATGCCTAAAATTCTGCAACATTTAAGTTTTTAGTGTTTGAGAATTGCATCTATTTGTAATCCAGGGGGGAAAATGAATGAGAATTGGTAACAATGGATATGTGGATGCAGATTTAAGCTGGCCCAATGCAAAATGGACCAAACTACCAATACTTCCCTTGCACCATGAATCTTCAGTAAATTTTGTTCGCGGTATGATCAATGCGTGCTCGATCTTCAATCATTAACTGCTTCAAATAGATTGGGTCTATCGCTCAAAAAGGTGAAGGAAAATCTATTTTGACCAATTTGATCAAAGCAATCATGTAGATAAAATAAACCATTCTGTGTATGGCTAGCCTTACATGTACATTGATTGTTAAAGGGCATGTCCACCCCAAAACTATAATCCCCCAACTACTGGCCCCATCATGTAGTGTAGTTTAATCCTTACTCTCACATCCCAGCTCCATGGGTTCTCCTGTAGTCCCCCCCCAAAGTGCTAAAAACTGCCCACCAGGAGGCTAGCAGGGCTCTGCCTCCTACCTTGCCTCAGGTAGATTTTTGCCATGCGTACTGCAGCTCTTCTCCTCCCTCCTCCCTCCCTCTCCCTCCCGTTCTACTATCCCTCCCCTAGCATAAAACCCCTGTAATATGTTGTTCCCCCATGTCTCCCAGCCCCAACCACATATTTTTATTTTCAAAAAGTTCCCAAACTCTTACTTACCTCTCCTCCGTGCACTGAATGACCGGCAGCCGCGTCCGTGATTGGCTGCCGCTCAACCAATCACAGACGCGGCGCCGGTCCCGCCCCTCTGCTTGCATTTTCTCGCAGCAGAGGGCCGGGAGCGCGGCGGAGGATAGAGGGGAGGTAAGTAGAGTTTGGGGGGCTTTTTAAAAAAAAAAATATAGCGGTTGGGGCTCTGAGCCCATGGGGAATCTTATATTAAAAAGTGCATTTTAGGCTGGAATGCCCTTTAATGCTTTGTTAAAGATTGTGTCCTATTATTAGCTAGAATTATATGGGGGGGGGGGTAAATTACCCAACAGACTAGTAATGAATGATTATCGCCTTAAGGAGAACTAAACCCAAAAAATCAAAGTATAAGTTAGAAAGTATTTGCCTCAACATCCTTCTCAGCATGGATGATTCCACTCAGGGGCCTTTTCTTTACCTCTATGAGCTCATTTTAGGTTATGTTTGTTCCCCAAATCTGAAGCTGACATTTTCCCTTGCCTGCCAGTACTTTTACCTTGATTACATTTTCAGCACCTGTGTGATTTCCACTCCCACCTCTTAACCCCTATGATGTAGGAATATATTAAATCATCAATATTAAAATTGGTGGTGCAGCTGATTAACCCTTTCCTAGTAGCAGTGTTGTAGTGTGATGTATATAGGTCTGGGTATCCAGTGTGTCCGGATCTGGGGCTTAGGCACCCACGAGTGGGCGGGGCCACATGGGGCTGTAAGAGAATGGGCCAAGGGGGGCCTGCAACAGGGGGGACCATGGGGTCCATGAGTGGGAGGGACCAGGGGGGCTGCAAAGGGGAGGAGACACAGGGCACATTGACTGACAGGTTTCAGAGCAGGAAGCAGGAAGTGCAGGGAACCTGGTGATGCTTCTGCCATATCACACACAAAAATGTAAATATCTTCAAAACTATGTAAAATAAACAATGGAAATAAATTGCAAAAACTCTTAGGAGAGCAATTCCTATCAATTTACCTAAAGTCATTTTTGGACCACAGTTCCTCTTTAACAAGTTGTTTCCTAAATGCATATGAAAAGGGTTAACACCTTCCCCCACTTGTTTGAGCAGGAAAAAAAGGGGAGTGGGAAACAAACACAAGGTAGCTAGTTAGCATGTGCGGAAGGAAAGGCAACTAGAAAGCTTAGGGAGAAAGGGGACAAAAGGAGCAAAAAGCCCTCCACTGAGCATAAAAATGGATTGGCTCTATATATTAGGCTATATTGCATGTTATTAAAGAGGAACTGTGGTCCCCAAACTATGCAAAATAAACAATGAAAATAAATTGCAAAGATTCTCAGGAGAGCAATTCCTATCAATTTACCTAAAATCATTTTTGGACCACAGTTCCTCTTTAAGCCAGTGGTTCTGGAAGCATGCATAAGCTAAGGGACATAAAGGAGTATTTTGCATATCTCCGCCCTTTACTCTGGGGAAACTGGGAGTAAGAAATTACTTCTTGTTTCTTAGATTTTGTGGGCAATGCTATTCATATTGCATGAGAATGCAAGATGCCTTCTGTTATAAGAAGGTGTTTCTCCACATTCATGTGCAGAAGGAGTTTTGGTGCCTGGCCCACCAGGAAAAGTCAACACTAGAAGCCAGCCGTGATATCTTAGATTGCCAGTGCCCTGAAATATTCTATAAATGATTTCTACACTAAGAGGCTGAATTCAGAGGTGAGAAACAAATGGTTTTACTAAGTGACAGTTAAAGAGTCTGTGGAGCTGCCTTTGTATTTTGGGTTTAGTTCTCCTTTAAGAATACTGTGACACCTTATAAGGCATGTCTACCTTTAAAACTAAAAATTAGTCACTTATAAGTTTTCTGCCCACCACCCAAACTACTATGTTTACCACTTTATTACATGCATTTGTAACCAGATATTTAATGATAAGTTCACTTCTGTTCTGGCAAAGGTATCTGCCTTCTCTCTCTGATCAGAGAGTGTGTGCACAGAGGAGACAGCAGGGGAAACAGCAGTCAAACATTGGTTGTGATGTCAGTCATAGCTATGATTGAAAACATAAAAGGAGGAGCCAGCTTACCCTGCCAGAATGGAGGCAATAATTATCCCTTAATATCTGCTTTGTAATACATCTAATAAGTGCTGAATATAACAGTTGGGGTTTGGGCCGGTAACCGACAAGTGACAATTTCTTTGTTTTAAGGGCCCTTAATGCTGAGCAAACGAATGGACTAATGGGTAATGTAAGTATATAAAAAAAAAAATCATAGCACAACAAATTCTGACATACCAAATTAAAGTTCCGCTTAAAATGTAGTAATAAAATACTACTTTCTGAAAGTTAATGAAAGATTCATTTGGTCTAGACAGAGACACTTATTATGGTCTGGCTAAATTAGTAACACTTTCTCGACAACTGTACCAGCCAGAAACAGTTAAAAGTGACCATTTACATATGGTAACAGTATTAATCAGTGGTAGGAAAAAAGTCTAGGCATCCAATTATAGACGCTCACAAAGGAAGAAGAAATCTACAAACATAGCTATGTACTAAGGAATAATGTACCCCTCACTGTGAAATAATGATATTAGAATGGTACAAGATCTATTACAGATGTCAAAGAAAACAAAAGGGAGTTCTAGAAATCACTAGGCGCTTCTATTTCAGATGCGTAAGGATACACTGATTACAGTGTCAATTAAGTTGATCTAAAGTAAAACCACTAGTAATTCAGAACCCTGGGTCAGAATAACGATCTTAAGGAGTCTGGAATGAAAGATTCCTGCGTTTATGATTTGAAAATCACTTAGTATCAGGATGACAAAGTAATGTCTGATATCACATGATTTTTGCAGATAAACCCAAAAGTACAGATAAGAAAAAAATAACAAACATATTCGGAAACCACTTTCAAATAAAAAGGTTTATTTTAACAAGATGATCAGTATTCATAAATATATATTATTTTCCGATGAATACATTTTAGCTGCTTCTGAAATCTACATTTAGAAACATTACGATGGAAGTGACACAGACATAGATTTATACGTACAGCCCAATCTTACAGCCAAAAGGTTTTGCCCTAGTTTGTGTACACATGTAGATAAGTCTAGTGTAGTTCATTAAGAATAAAGAGGTTAGCAAATGACTTAAAGGTCTGGAACTTTTCACTGTTGAAAGTTAAAGTAAATGTTAAAGTAATACTTAGTAATTGCTTGTATGTTCACATATTTAGTTTCAATATCCAAACTATTCTACTTTCCCCTGCCAGTCTTGTCTAGTTCCGCCTCTGTCATGAGTCCATGATCTGGCCTATGAGTAGATGCACTTCTTGCCGAGCACATCTTCCCATAGTCCTGGTCTCCAACAGACTAAGTGGCAGAGCTGGACCAGATTGACAAGGGAATATTAGGGTAAGTATAACAGCTGATCCAGACTACCCAAAGGATGAGAACCTAGTGGTTTAGGTCCTCATCCTAGGTACTCTAAACCAACCGATTTTGGTCAAGACCAACTGGTAGCATCTATAAATAACAAGAAATCCAACTAAAATATCAAGCCGGGTGATCTATTTGTACAATTAAACCCAAACTACCCAGGTTCCAAAAAGGTGGGAGACCTGATAGTACAACCCCTTCTCCAACCCTGAATAGGGCAGGCACATTACAGTACCATTTTGTATATCCCCAATAAATAAGAAAGGGAGGTATATAACCTACTCCAAATAAGTATAAATATGTTAACTTAAGAAATTCACATTATTTTACATGCATAAACACACATATAAAAATCTGATCAAGTACATGGCAATTCTGGCATCGATGGTTCTCTCATCTTTCTTTGCAACTTTTTCTTATATATTCCTCAAGGACAAACAAAAAAATTCATACCTGGTTATAAGGACTGCGTTGTCATGGTGCGCTATGCCATTTTCTGGAATGGTATTTCCATCGCTCTGGTGAGAGAGAATCGATTTCTGCCACTTACAGAAGCTGTCAAGGGACTTGTCTGCATGATGGTTTATCTCTAGGTTTGGCTGCAACACAATACACATACTAGGAATGTTCCAACCATATTATAAAATGTCAGTTGTTTAAGCCTTTAGACCAAAAAAGGATTTAATTAGAAGCAGTTCCTTTAAGGAAAACAATTTTCTTGCCAATATTATCTCAAAAAATCGACCCAGAATTCAGTCAACAAACTACTGAAGAAGCAAATTTAATTTGTGCTTTAAAATATATATAATAATAGGTCATAACCCTTTACATTATCATGGAAAAATGAAAATTCAATGTTTCACATACACTTAAGGGCATGTCCACCCCCAAAACTATAATCCCCCCAACTAATGGCCCCACCATGTAGTGTAGTTTAATCCTTACCTCACATCCCAGCTCCATAGGGTTCTCCTGTAGTCCCCCCCCAAAGTCCAAAAAAATGACTACCAGGAGGCTAGCAGAGTCCATATAGGACTGCTGCTAGCTGGCCTCAGGTAGATTTTTGCCATGCGTACTGCAGCCCTTCCCCCCCTCCCTCCCCCTCCTCTCCCTCCCTCTCCCTCCCGTTCTACTATCCCTCCCCCTAGCATAAAACCCCTTAAGTAATCATTTCCCCCATGTCTCCCAGCCCCAACCGCATTTTTTTTTTTTTTAGAAAGCTCCCCAAACTCTTACTTACCTCTCCTCTTTCCTCCGGCGAAGTGAGCTGCCGGCCGCCGCGTCTGTGAGTGGCTGCCGCTCAGCCAATCACAGACGCGGCTGCCGGTCCCGCCCCTCTGCTTGCATTTCCTTGCAAGCAGAGGGCTGGGAGCGCGGCGGAGGATCGAGGGGAGGTAAGTAGAGTTTGGGGGGCCCATGTTACTATTGGTTATATGAATCACATTTATATACAGATATAAATAAACCCTGGAAGATTTCGTTACTATTGGTGATATGAATGACATTTATATACAAATATAAACCCTGGAAAGACTATGTTACTATTGGTGATATGAATGACATTTATATACAAATATAAACCCTGGAAAGACTATGTTACTATTGGTGATATGAATCACATTTATATACAGATATAAACCCTGGAAAGACCATGTTTACTATTGGTTATATGAATCACATTTATATACAATATAAATAACCCTGGAAAGACTATGTTACTATTGTGATATGAATGACATTTATATACAAATATAACCCTGAAAGACTATGTTACTTGGTGATATGAATGACATTTATATACAAATATAAACCCTGGAAAGACTATGTTACTATTGGTGATATGAATCACATTTATATACAGAATAAACCCTGAAAGACTATGTTCTATTGGTGATATGATGCTGCTGAGAAAGCGGAAGTAGCGAAAACGCGTTCAGCGTCCTCTACTGCTTGTCCTGATGTGATTCTGCATTTACTACTACCACCATTTTTCTTTCTCTTTGCCTCCACTGATGTTGAGATATCCCATGGCGACTTGTTGACTGTGACTGAGACTTTTTGGACAGATAGTATATGGGATTTAGTCTGATATATTTACTTCAGAGTATATTTGTTTGGCGAAGATTTTTATGGTGATTTTGTTAGTCTTGGAATCCATTTATGTATATGTATTATGTTTTTTAATTGTTTTTATTAGCACTTTATTGTTCTCTGCCCAATGTTGCACAATAAAGGGTTTGTTATATAGCTCTCAATACAGGGGTGAGTGCCTGGGTCTTTTCTTCTCTATTTAGGTTGATTGGTGATAGAAATGACATTTATATACAATATAAACCTGTAAATGACTATGTTACTATTGGTGATATAATGACATTTATATACAGATATAAACCCTGGAAAGACTATGTTACTATTGGTGATATGAATGACATTTATATACAAATAATAAACCCCCCCCCCCCACCCCACCACACCACCAAACAAAAGGAGAAATCGCATGCGCAAACGCATGGGAAACCGCACACGCAATCTCGTGTGTGGCGCAGTGTGGCCATGCCCTTACGGTCTGCAAGACATCACAATTTGCTCCTGAAAGGTTTTAAATATTAACCCTGGAAAGACTATGTTACTATTGGTGATATGAATCACATTTATATCAATATTTGTTAAATTGTTAGTTTGTGTAATGCCTTCTTAGTTATTCTACATATTCTCTCCCATTTTGAAAAATCAGTTGATTTCACACCCTTTGCTCCCTGCTTCCCTGCTGTTTGTACAGTATTAGTGAGCTGACATTTCAGGTTCTAACGGTCCTTCTTCTTCGCAAGATGCACCACATCCTTGGAATGTTCCTAACAGTAATTTCTACTGATTGGCTGTTGGATGGGTCAAAGATGCTCAGATCTCAACTGGGTCAAGGGCAAGACCATAACAGTCTCTATTAGGGCTCCTGCAAACATGAAGTCAGTATTCAGAAGCATTTATTTATACACAGACAAAATGCTGAATGGGCAGGTTAAAGGGCATGTCCACCCCCAAAACTATAATCCCCCTAACTACTGGCCCCACCATGTATTTATTTAATCCTTACCTAACATCCCAGCTCCATAGGGTCTCCTGTAGTCCCCCCCCCAAAGTCCCATAAACTGCCCACCAGGAGGCTAGCGAGTCCATATAGGACTCTGCCTACTACCTGGCCTCCGGAGAAGTTTGGCATGCGTCTGCAGCCCTTCTCCCACCCCCTCCCTCTCCGGATTCCTCCCCTAAGCGTTAATCCCATTTAATATAGCCTTCCTCCTGGTCCCCAGCCCCAACCGCATGATTTTTATTTTTAGATCTCCCAAACTCTTACTTACCTCTCCTCTTTCCTCCGCCGAAGTGAGCTGCCGGCACCCGCGTCCGGATTGGCTGCCGCTCACCAATCACGACGCGACTGCCCCCCGCCCCTCTGCTTGCATTTCCTCGCAAGCAGAGGCCGGGAGCGCGCGGAGGAAAGAGGGAGGGTAAGTAGAGTTTGAGAGGCTTTCTAAAAATAATGCGGTTGGGCTGGGACCAGGGGGAAGGCATTTAAAAATAGTTTAAGGGTGGACATAACCTTTAAGTTACCATTGATATTTTAATTGTATTTCATCCGAACTTTTCAGACTATTTGACTCCCATTGACTTTAATGGGTCCGTTTTCAAACTTTCCATATAGTTTGAAAACGGACCGAACTTTCGAAGTTCGGCCATCTCTAGTAATAAGTTGAACAGATGACCAGGTACAGATACAGACTTGGGGGGACAGTAGTGGAGGTGTGAAGTGGGCACAAGTAGATACCGGTAGCTGTATAATTGTGAAAACAATGTCCTTTGAAATGGAAAGTGTCCTTTGAAATGTATTAAACAGTACAAGGCAGTCTCCTGGTGAGTGGGTTTAGTCTGGATGGTGATGTAGAATAAGTTGATATTTGGCCATAAAACTCATGTCCACCGTCCAGGAAATTAAATTTCCCACTCCTTACGCTGTTTTTGATTGTGAAAATTGCCCATAAGAATGGAGATCCTGAGGTCTTTCATACGTGGCCTCTTTTACAAAAGTGCTCACCACAGGGGCATCCGTTAATCTGTGCATGATGGTGAATCTATGGGAGTTCATCCGTTTGCGTAGTGTTTGTCCTGTTTATCTAAATTAGCAACATTTTCACACCTTAGACTACTTTTGAAGAATGTAAGGTTTGCTGTTCGCTGAAAGTTTAGTATAGGTTTCCAGCCTGTTACCGCTAGTGAAACGCTAAACACAGTCTTTTTACTAGCAAATATATCTATAAAAGCTGTGTTCGGAGTTTTAAGATAGTAAATTTAGAAAAAAATGCAACTAGCTGACACATAAACGATATAACCGATAAAGGTAAGTAAAATAATATGTTATCCAACTTACCATAGAGGCCCAGGTCACATAGTGTAAAATCACCTAAACTTATTTAATCATATTTACAATTGACAAGTGACAGCCATTTGCACGACACATTTCATACTCAACAGTACTTATTTATGGTAAGCAATGCCTATGAATAAGTACTGTTGAGTACAAATCTATTTTGTATAAATATTAATTCTTCTTTTAGTTCTTGGATGCAGTGCTCAGTATTTATACAATTAATCTGTTCCAGTGAACAGGCAGGAAGAAGATCCTGATGCCTCTATAAGTGGTTATGTATGGGGGGGGGGGGGGTGGCAAATACCAGCAGAATAATGCTGAGTAAAGTATAGTAATGGTCATTAGTGTAGATACCAGTAGAGTAAGAGACACAGTGTAGATACCAGTAGAGTAATGGACACAGTGTAGTTACCAGTAGAGGGGGTAACACAGTGTAGATACCAGTAGAGTGGGAGAGACAGTGCAGATACCAGTAGATTAATGGACACAGCATAGATACCAGTAGAATGATGGGCATGGTGTAGATACCAGTAGAATGAGAGACACAGTGTAGATACCAGTGAGAGTGATGGACACAGTGTAGATACCAGTATAGTGAACCAGTAGAGTGATGGACACAGTATAGATACCAATAGAGTGATGGACACGGTGTAGATACTAGTAGAGTAATGGACACAGTGTAGATACCAGTAGAGTAATGGACACCGTGTAGATACCAGTAGAGTAATGGACACAGGTAGTACCAGTGAGTAATGGACACGTGAGATACCAGTAGAGAGGACACAGTGTAGATAATAGTAGAGTAATGGACACAGTGTAGATAACTAGTAGAGTAATGGACACAATGTAGATACCAGTAGAGTAATAGACAGTGTAGATACCAGTAGAGTGAGGAATACAGTGTAGATATCAGTAAAATGGGGAACACAGTGTAGATACCAGTAGAGTAAGGACACAGTGTAGATACCAGTAGAATGAGGAACACCGTGTAGATCCAGTAGAGTGAGGAACACAGTGTAGATACCAGTAAAGTGAGCACAGTGTAGTTACTAGTAGAGTAAGGAACACAGTATAGATATCAGTAGAGTGGAGGACACAATGTAGATACCAATCGGTGCCTACACCTTTAGAGGTGATTCCAGGCCAGTGGAGCAAGTGATGTGCTTCATCATAAGACTCTTCATTTTAGTCCAAGCACAGTATTTAGAAACTTGATTGTTATCTCACATAGTATCAAACGAAATCAGAGGTGCACACTGTAATTCATTTAAGAGCTGGACTTACCCTTCAACAGGTTAAATAAGGTGATGGAAGTGCACATGTTAGGGTACCAGTACTAATGACTCCTGTCTTATTTAGTGTTTCAGTCTAATGTCAGAAGACACGGGTGCATACAGGGGAATCAAAAAAAGAAATTAAACCTACTGAATAGAAAATTCAGGGTGATGCACCCTCAGGCGAATCACTTATAATGGTCTTAAAGTCACTCATTGTTATAATGGTTAATTCGTGGCTGGCGTTAAAGCCCCACATAGGTTAAAATCGGTATTGATATTGATCTATTAATCCAAAGTGTAACTGTACCAGAGAGCAAATCCCAGTACATTGCCCTGCTTAGCTGCAAATATGCAGCAAACAGCAACATATACATTTTTAGATACTAAGGCAATGGATTGATAGATAGATAGATAGATAGATTTCTTAAGAAATAGGGGGCATTTCAACAAAAAAATGGTACAGTGATAGTTGGGGAGAATAATAGTTAAGAATAATGGGCAATTAAAAAAACAAATTTCCCAGTGTACGTATCCTTTAATAAGTTACATGTGTGACCTGCTGAACATTATTTCAAGGTGTGTTTATTTCATTGTTACTACTGGAAATAATTCAGTAAGCATGTACATTTTCCTTACACAATAGTTTGCAGTACTGTTAATGTGCTCAACCAAAGCCTGTAAGTAAAGATTGGAAAGTTTAAAGTGGAATTACAGACCAAAATAAAAGCAAACAGAGCAGTATTTATACCTGTATGAGTGTCTCACTGCCCTTTAAAAAGACACGTTATGTAATGAAGTCACCTAATGGTGTCTGTTATGGAGCACATGTTTCAAAAAAATGTTTATAACCTGCACTGTGTAGCTGCATATTTTGATATAGTCTGTTTTGCAATATGGAAGCTTTTTATTAAAGGGACAGTTAGTGGAATTCTTAATATTTGTTAAATTGTTAGTTTGTGTAATGCCTTCTTAGTTATTCTACATATTCTCTCCCATTTTGAAAAATCAGTTGATTTCACACCCTTTGCTCCCTGCTTCCCTGCTGTTTGTACAGTATTAGTGAGCTGACATTTCAGGTTCTAACGGTCCTTCTTCTTCGCAAGATGCACCACATCCTTGGAATGTTCCTAACAGTAATTTCTACTGATTGGCTGTTGGATGGGTCAAAGATGCTCAGATCTCAACTGGGTCAAGGGCAAGACCATAACAGTCTCTATTAGGGCTCCTGCAAACATGAAGTCAGTATTCAGAAGCATTTATTTATACACAGACAAAATGCTGAATGGGCAGGTTAAAGGGCATGTCCACCCCCAAAACTATAATCCCCCTAACTACTGGCCCCACCATGTAGTGTAGTTTAATCCTTACCTAACATCCCAGCTCCATAGGGTTCTCCTGTAGTCCCCCCCCCCAAAGTCCCATAAACTGCCCACCAGGAGGCTAGCAGAGTCCATATAGGACTCTGCCTACTACCTGGCCTCCGGGAGAAGTTTGGCATGCGTACTGCAGCCCTTCTCCCACCCCCTCCCTCTCCGGATTCCCTCCCCCTAGCGTTAATCCCATTTAATATAGCCTTCCTCCTGGTCCCCCAGCCCCAACCGCATGATTTTTATTTTTAGAAATCTCCCCAAACTCTTACTTACCTCTCCTCTTTCCTCCGCCGAAGTGAGCTGCCGGCAGCCGCGTCCGTGATTGGCTGCCGCTCAGCCAATCACAGACGCGACTGCCGGCCCCGCCCCTCTGCTTGCATTTCCTCGCAAGCAGAGGGCCGGGAGCGCGGCGGAGGAAAGAGGGGAGGTAAGTAGAGTTTGAGAGGCTTTCTAAAAATAATGCGGTTGGGGCTGGGGGACCAGGGGGAAGGCTATATTAAAAAATAGGTTTAAGGGTGGACATAACCTTTAAGTTACCATTGATATTTTAATTGTATTTCATTCGAACTTTTCAGACTATTTGACTCCCATTGACTTTAATGGGTCCGTTTTCAAACTTTCCATATAGTTTGAAAACGGACCGAACTTTCGAAAGTTCGGCCATCTCTAGTAATAAGTTGAACAGATGACCAGGTACAGATACAGACTTGGGGGGACAGTAGTGGAGGTGTGAAGTGGGCACAAGTAGATACCGGTAGCTGTAATAATGTGAAAACAATGTCCTTTGAAATGGAAAGTGTCCTTTGAAATGTATTAAACAGTACAAGGCAGTCTCCTGGTGAGTGGGTTTAGTCTGGATGGTGATGTAGAATAAGTTGATATTTGGCCATAAAACTCATGTCCACCGTCCAGGAAATTAAATTTCCCACTCCTTACGCTGTTTTTGATTGTGAAAATTGCCCATAAGAATGGAGATCCTGAGGTCTTTCATACTGTGGCCTCTTTTACAAAAGTGCTCAGCCACAGGGGCATCCGTTAATCTGTGCATGATGGTGAATCTATGGGAGTTCATCCGTTTGCGTAGTGTTTGTCCTGTTTATCTAAATTAGCAACATTTTACACACTTAGACTACTTTTGAAGAATGTAAGGTTGCTGTTCGCTGAAAGTTTAGTGATAGGTTTCCAGACTGTTACCGCTAGTGAAACGCTAAACACAGTCTTTTTACTAGCAACAAACCTCTGGAACCGCTCAGTATTACTGCCCTTCTGAAACATTTATAAACTGATTCATTTTTCAGTCTGATGTAACGTGTTGGTGATTGTTACATCACCTAGATACCAGACTCAGAATGTCAAGGGACTTCTCACTGGATATAAATAGACAGATGACAGATCATTTGGCTGTCAGCTGTGGTTACAAATCGTAACATGGTGATAATGAATGTGTAATTCAGGTATACAACAGCCGTGTTGGTTTTCTGCTACACAAAAATCCTGCAGCAAACTAATTACAAGTGTTTTAAAAGAAGCCCTATTTACTAAGAAAAAGAAAGTTAACATAGTTAAAGAGAAACGTCAGTTATAAAGCTATAAACACACCAATTGGCTTAAAGGAAAAGTTTAGAGGAAAAAAAATATCTTTTTAATATTAATATTTTTTTAATGTATTTATTTATTTTACACATACTCTGTAATTCTACATTTACATTCTACATCAATTGATTGTATTACCTTTGCTTAAAGGGTATGTCCACCCTTACAATAAATTTTCCCCATATGATATTATACCTTCCCCCAGCCCCAACCGCTATAAAATAATTTCAAGAAAGTGCCCCGATCTTTACTTACCTTCCTTCTCTCCTCCGCTGCACTGCCTGGCCTTCTGCTTGCAAGACACTGCAAGCAGGGGGTGGGACCGGCAGCCGCGTCCGTGATTGGCTGAGAGGCAGCCAATCACGGATGCGGCTGCTGGCTGCTCAGAACGCCGGGGGAGAGAGGGAAGGTAAGTAGAGTTCGAGAGACTTTCTTAAAAATCTTTTACAGCGGTTGGGGCTGGGGGAAGGAATACTAATATATTGCCAAGGGTTTTTATGGTAGGGATCGCGAAACAGGAGGAAGAGGGAGGGAGGGGGAGAAGGGCTGCAGTACGCATGCCAAACTTTTCCGGGAGGGGAGACAGAAGGCAGAGTCCTATATGGACTCTGCAGTACTCCTGGCAGGCAGTTTTTGGGACTTTGGCTGGGATGCAAGGTAAGGATTTTATTACACTACAGAGTAGGGCCAGTAGTGGGGGGGATTACAGTTTTGGAGGTGGACATGGCAGCGAGTTGCCATTTCAGGTTCTGCAATGGTCTTTCTTTTACCCAGGATGCTCACTTACTGAATTTTTTATTGACATGTTTAGATCTCAGACCCAGAGAGTCAAGGGCAAGACCATAACGATCACTATTGGGTGGGGTCTTTCAAACAGAAAGTCAGTCATTTGAAAGATTTCTACATAGACAAATGCTGAATGGTCAGATTAAGGTTACTGAAATGAGAAAATATGCAGTTCCGTTGCTGAAAACAGATTTATTTGTACAGAACTTTTAATGAATTAACTATGTCATATATATATAGGTTTTCAGGCTGTAAAATCAGCTGGAAAACTCAACCTCGGTTTATACTCGATTCAGTCACTTACTTTGCAAATCTAGCTGCCGCTCGCTCACTGCCTGTACTGATCTGCTGGCTGACGTCACTGCCCGACGCAGAGTAGTAACGTCAGCCGGCAGATCTGTACAGGCAGTCAGCGAGCATTTACAGAGTGAGAGTGACTGAACTGCTGAGTGACCTGGAATACAAGCACAGATGCTGGAATACAACCACTTACCGGTAAGTCCTCTTGTCCACTTAACTGGAGGGAGGGGGAGGGTGCTACCCACTGCAGATTTTTGGAAACTACAACTCCCAGCTACTAAAGCATGCTGGGAGTTGTAGATTCCAAACACCTGGAGTGCCAAGGAATGAGGCTTTAGTTGCCTTTTAAATGGATAGCAGACTTCTCATACAGTAATCGCCAAATACAGTATGGCTATTACTGTATTGGACTACTGTATGGGAATTCTGCTGTCCATTTAAAGGGCAACTTAAGCCTCAAAACAATACAGAATTAGAGGGCAGTAGTGTTCATATTTTCTACCCTCGGTTTATATCACCTTTACTATTTTGTGCAGGTAAAATTAGGTACCTGTGAAGTAAATTTGTGGTGTATTTCATCTCCTGTCCCTGTGGCTTGTATTACATTGGCGAAACTAAGACCACATTCAAAGAAAGAATGGGCAATCATCGCTCCGCTATTAGACAAGCTTTATCTCCGGGCGGAATGACAATGTCACTACTAAATAAGGGGATATGTCTGTAGCCAGACACTTAAAAAAATTGTCACATCCCTTGGCCTCTCTTAAGCTGGCCATACACATGTGAACCCACAGCATTTAGGACTCTGGCCTTGGGTCATATGCGGTATGAGGATCGATCGGCCGTATACCACATGATCAGTATCTGCTCCCTACTCCCTACTAAAGTAAAGGAAGCTGATGCCGATCAATAGAAATTTTCTGTCATTCTCTGATCGGAATATCCCCATACACACGAGCGATAATAGGTAAATCCATTATCGTTCATATGTATGGCCACCCTTAGATGTATGATAATTGATGGGTTCACAACCACAGATATCAATAGCAACATTGATAAGGATAGACTGTTGCTACAAAGGAGGCCAGGTGGATACATTGTTTGGAAACCCTGACTCCCAGGGGATTAAATGAGCAATGGACATTACATTGTTTTTGTGATTCCATTTGCTAACTGGTATACCCGAACGTCTTTTAATCTTAGATTTTCTACACATTTTATAGTAGTTGTTGTGTTATTAGAATGTTCAGGGGAGGGACCCTGTATTGGGACAGAGGGGGGACCCTGTATTTGGGACAAAGTGGGATTTGTATTTGGGACGAGGGGGGGTTCGTATTTGGGACAGAGGGGGATTCTGTATTTGGGACAGGGGATTCTGGATTTGGGACAGAGGGGGCTTCTGGATTTGGGACGAGGGGGGGTTCTGGATTTGGGACAGAGGGTGATTCTGGATTTGGGAAAGAGGGGTATTCTGGATTTGGGACACTAAGGAGGGACTCTGGCCATGGGACACTAAGAGGGAACTCTGGCCTTGGACATGGAGGAGGGGGTTATGGCCTTTGGACATGGAGGAGGGGGGCTAGGCCTTGGGACACGGGGGGGGGGCACTCTGGGCTTCTAGCGCCCGTTATAGTAACTGGCTTAATATCTAGTATATTAATATATAATATTATTATATATATATATATTATATATATATATATATATATATATAAAAAAGCTCTGATTTGTTTTGAAATGTTCTTTTTCCCCCCAGACATTTTTATGGGCAGCATGGTGGCTCAGTAATTACCTGATTAGCCGCCCTTGGACACTGCAAGGAGTTTGTATGTTCTCTCCGTGCTTGCTGGGTTTCCTCAGGCACTCGGTTTCCCCACAATCATGAAGACATACTATAGGTTGTATGTGTAAATAAATGTGCTTAGATTGTAAGCTCTTCAGGGCAGGGCCTGTACATATACAAGTAATTGTAAAGTGCTAGGAAGATGCGCTATATAAAATCCAAAATACTGAGGAGAAATACATGGTGAAATGTCAGCAAGGTGTGTAAAAATCATTTTGCCATAAAAAAATAAATAAAAATGTTGTCACGTCCAAGATTGCTTTAATGTATTTTGTTATTAGTTAAAATTATTTAAATATGACCTTATCCACTTGTTTTTAGATTACTCCATTTTGTAAATGAGCACATTTAGGCTATGTTCAGACGAACAGCTAATGCCGAATTGGCCGTGTCGTTGCCAGGCATCCTGATTATGATGGGATATCCCCGACTGCAAGGACAACATCCAGAGTCTCACAGTCAGGACCGAAATCCCAGTCTCTGAATGAGACTGGAAGTTCCCGTCCCAAAACCCCACCTCTCCACCCCTGACATACCCACTCTCTGCCCTGTGTCACAGATGTCAGAATCTGACAATCCTGGACTATACAAAGAGATTCCTTAACGCTGGGTACACATGGAGGGCGAGCGCTCGGCCGGGACAAATGTCAGTCGGTTTTGGCAAATTCGTCCGCGGCCGAATTTGCAAGCGATCGATCGTGCGGTCCCATAGGGAACCGCACGATCGATCGAAATGTCGGTTGTGGCCGCCCGACCCACACAAGCCAATATGTTTGGACGATCGACCGAAAGTACGGGGAATCGGTCGGTCGGCCGAAAATATTGCCTGGTGTGTACCCAGCCTAATACTGCACATTAAAAGGTACCAAAAATCAGTACATTACAAAAGCAAAGCAAATGCTGGTTGATTGAATTATATTCTTTTGTAGCATTAAAGTAGGGATTTTTTTTCTGCACTTCTAGTAAATAAGTGATAAAGACATTCTGGGAGATTCAATATGTTCCGATGGAGTTATTTACCTTTGTGCAATCCCGCAATACAATACGAGACATAAATGATCGCGTAAAGGTAAGACGCGTCAGATTAAAGTCCCATAAAGAACCACTTTAAGTTTTGCGCTACGAAGTAAGGCTAAACTTAATGAAAGTGGTTTTGTATCGGTAGCACAGCGCTATTTTCACAAACATTTGGAAATGGCTTCCGTGCCCTAAAATCCACGTGAAACACACGTTAAACAGATATTACTTTGGGTTAACGATGTGTTTTACAGGGAATTTGGCCATATTGAATCTCCTTGATTATCTTTGGGTTTCGGGCTATGGACCCATAAAATAATGAATGTTTCTTAGCAATAATTCTAGTTATGACTGGTTTCCAGATGTGAAATAGGATTCTCTCAAAGAGGGTAAAAAAGCAGAAATATTTAAAGGAGAACTACAGTGAAAATATGATTGCAGGTGTCCTGTCTTTTTAAATATATAGTTGCACATTTCTCCTTTGCTCACCTTCCATAGTGCTCCCATTTCTCCTGTTCATACTGACAGACTGACACCCAGGATATACAGATGGTTTGGGACTCCTGCCTGGGCCACTGATTCACTATCACTAACATGTATTTTCTTGAGGATGTCCTCTTCTGCTCCAGCCTATCCTCTTTGCAGTAGCCAATAGTATCACAGAAATCATGAATGTACTGTATTACTACTTATATATGCTGACCCAAGCTACTTCATGGTTAAGAGCGGGACAAGAAACTTGCAGCCGGTTAGAGTGAATGACAGAAGGTGCAGTAGGTTAGAGTGAACTGACAGGCTGTTCATTGTTATTTATAGGTGCTGGAGCCATTTATTATTAATTATTATAAATAAATTCACCTGGGACCCACTTTCATTACTGATAGAGGAGTTTGGTGTTTCTGCTACTGCAACAGGAGGGGAAAGCAGGGATGCCAGGCATCGCTATTTGGACGGGATAGGGTTGAAATCCCGTCCTATAGAGGGAACTGGCAGACCCCCCCCCCCCCGAATGCCTATTCTCTGCCCCATTATGCCCCTAACACCGCCTCCTGTCGATGCCCCATCCTAACCCTGCCTCTGCTCTGCCCAGTGTCTGCTCCATCACACCAGCCGTGGAATCCCCTGGCAACCCTGGGGAAAAAGGACAATTTTAACCCTCCATTTACCAATCAGTATCAAACCATCAGCAAAGGTATTTCCTTGATTCCTGCAATGCAGTTCCTCAGGGTAACATGTAGATGGGCATAAAATTGGATTGTCTGTGGGCACAGATTAGATTGGAAGCAGACTGGATTATCAATGGGCACAGATGGTATGGGGAAGTAAATTGGATTATCGATGGGCAAAGATTGAATAGGGAGGCAGATTTTATTGTGAATGGTCACTGATTGGGTAGAGAAACAAAATGGATTATCAATGGGCACAGATTAGATAGGAAGGCAGATTTGATTGTGAATGAGTGTGGGTTAGATAGGCAGACGGGATTGTCTATGAACACAGATTAAATAGGGAAGGAAGCAGATTGAATTGTTAAGGGGCAAACTTGGAATGTGGAACAAAATTGTATTATCAAGGTGCACATTGCACATAGGCATACACGTTCTCCTCCTCTGCTGCTTCACCTGATTTTGTTTTTCTCTGGTCTAAAGCTGGGTACACACATTCCAGATTTTTGAAAGATGACAGATACGATACACACAGTCCTGAGCGTTCATAGGGAGAACACTCGGGTTTCCCTCGACTGCGGCAGGCTCCCATATAGAGAGACGACCGTAGCCGAGGGTAAATGTTCCCTCTTTCCCAAACGACCGCTCATTCAGGTAGGGTAGGTACACACAGTACTGATAACATCCCGATACCGTCACATCCAACGATATCGGGACTTCATTATTACTGTGTACCTTAGTTGTTAATTGCTCAGGTTGCAGAATACAGTGAAACTTGTAATAACCTTCTAAATAGCATTCAGTATCTATACCAGGAACTGCTGGGGGTTCTAGAATCTAGACGTTGAACATCTCAAACATTAGGACATGGAAAATATATGACACGAGTGCACTTATGGCATGTCTATTTGAATATTCACTAAGTCATATTGGCATAAATAATTCTGCACAAGGAGCCATGTAATGTACACTTTATTTATTCATATGAAATGATCCTCAAAGCAGCCATCATTTCTTACTTAAAGGGGAACTGTGGTCCAAAAATGACTTTAGGTAAATTGAGGTAAATTGATAGGAATTGCTCCCCTGAGAATTTTTGCAATTTATTTCCATTGTTTATTTTGCATAGTTTTGAAGATATTTACATTTTTGTGTGTGATATGGCAGCAGCATCCCCAGGTCCCCTGCACTTCCTGCTTCCTGCTCTGAAATGGTCAGTAAATCTGTCCTGTGTCTCCTCTGTGGGGACCCCTTGAAACAATTTTCATGTCTCGGGGACCTCTACATAAAATTATGATTATATACAGTATCATTATTTTTCTTTGTCAGTCATCAAATCATCAAAAAAGCTAATCTATACAAATATAAATGATAGATCTATAAATACATCTCTACTGAACAAAATGCACTCTATTAACACCAGGGTGGGAACCCTTACATTAAAACATTACTTATTTTCATTTATCTCTCAGACATCAATACACCAACCACCGACTTTATACAGAACATTGATAAATATGTAGAAAAATATATCTGCATTCATCAAAATTGTGGATCTATACAATTTCTGTTTTGAGGGCCCCCATGCAACCTCTCAGGGACCCCTAGGGGTCCCTGGACCCCTGGTTGAGAAACACTGAACTAGAGAGTTGGCTTCAAGCATCCAGGCCACACAGGAGAAGCTGTCGGCTCATGTAGTCAAAAAGGCAAGTATCAGTAGGTTAGGACCCAGTTAAAGAAAGCTACCTTGACGTGGTGGGTGACTGGGCTTAAAATAATTTGGCCAACTTATTGAACTAATTGCTTTTATTTATCCAGGGTTTAGCAGGCTGTTTGTAGTAGCAACCTTATGGAGGTAGCCAATATGCAATTAGAATTGTTTGTGCACTAGAATTCTATTTTTTGTATGTATTATATTTTTGGTCTCTAGTTACAACAGCCCAATTTTCTAATAATAGCGACTTTCTTTGATCTAGGGCCTTTCATCTCTTGAATAAGCAAAATGTTAAGATCAATAATTTTAACGATTCTAGATAAAATTATTGATTGGATATGCATGAGTTGGCAAAAAGATCTATGAATGGAATAAAATTATTTAATCCTAAGTAAAAGTTCCCCTAAACATCACCCCAATTGGATCCCCATGAATGAAAATGCTGACTCCTTTGCGGCCTATGATTTTGAATTGTCATATTAAGAATGAAATTCCGAGTAAGGCCATTTAATTTCTTTTTTAATATTTTAATGTTTATGGGAGTAATGAGCTACACTTACTTAATTGAACCATATAGCTTAATAGCCTAAAAGGTCATTGAACTGAATTGCAGCTGTTGCATAAATCAAGTTTGACTGAATAGAATGCAACCTCCTATAAATAATTAAATGATAGAAGACTGGGAGTGTAAAGCTCCGCTACACCACTCAATGCAGAAAAGCCAGCCAATCATAAAAATGTAATCTGTATTTATTGCTGTTTAAACTATGTTTTTCTTAATAGAAAACCTATTCGTTTTCGAATTGCTTTGTTTACTTGTGTTCTTTTACTTTTATTTAGATAATTTATTTGTTTAGCGGGAAGCTGATTTATAATAAAAATATATATATGTATAACAGTGTCAATGTTTACTTATATATGAGCTCATTTGAATTATTTGATTTTTTTTTTATTTTTTAAATCAACTGAAATAAAGTAGGAAGGGGATAATACTGTAGGAAAGGGATTTTTAGAGAAACTACCAGTAAGTGCTACACTAGGTAGAGAGTGCCTCTCTTATTGAGACAAAGGGAAATCTGATGGATCCAGAAATTGGGGACACTGGCACCCAAGGGTCTGAACAAAGATTATGATTTATTTCTATACCTGTAATTTTTATTCACTGGATGGTGTTGTTTACCCATTATACCATAGGGGATACTAAAAAGATGAGTACTGTAGGATAAGGTGATACCTTTTTATTATGGACTTAAAAGATATCACCTTATCCTACAGTACTCATCTTTTTACTATATGCTACTGGACTAACACGCTACAACCCTTTTATCTATCATGGACTATATGTTGCCTAATTTGAATGTATATATTTGAATGTATAGAGACTAAGTAACCAGGTGGCTTCTAATGACTAAATACATACGGGGAGATTCAATAAAACATCTTATCATTTAAAATGGTGTTAATTTTGTCCCAACCAATCAGATCTTGTTTAACATTTTAAAGCTAACATCTGATTGGTTGGGGCAAAATTAGCACCATTTTAAATGATAAGAACTTTTATTGAATAACCCTGATAATGTGCTAAAGGACATTGCAGTTTTGGACAAAGATGATTATAATGTTATAATAAGTGAAACTATTAAATATTTTACATGCAATATCAAAAGTTATATATATATATATATATATATATATATATATATATAAACCCAAAAAAGTAAGAGGTTCCGAGCACTCCTTCTCACACGAAAATTTTTATTAACGTTTCGGTGCTTCACAGAGCACCTTCATCAGAACCACAAGGAAGACTGAGTGCAGACATCACCATATGAATCTATATTATATATTATATATATATATATACCAAACGATTTGGATGGCACTGAGACGGTTATACCAGTGCAAATGAACAAAATAGAAAAAAAGTGTTCTTGCGCCTACAACTCTTCCAAATATAAAAGACTTTATTAGTTCAATTTAAAATAATAGGGCCATCACAGCCGACGCGTTTCGGGCATGCGCCCTTCATCACAGGCATGAACAGGGGTAATAGTTAGACCAGAATTATGGTCAAAATCCGCCCTGCCCACTTAAAATTTAAAGTAACAGAGCGCACTAAAAGTAATTAGTGTGGCTATAGCACCTCTACTGGTACAATAAATATATACAGATTAAACATATACTAGTATATGAATGAATAAATACATACTGAAACATCCGTGTTACCTAGAAAAAGAGGAAAACATCCCACCTTGCATTGAGTCCCTTAGGGACCCTCGTATCCGATGGAATATCCATTATATCTCCCTGGTTTCTAATAGTCTGATCCAGTCCCCTCCTCTGCGGGGCATAGTAACTTTTTCAATGACCTTAACACCTAGGTCATCAATATTGCCCTGACAAGAGCTGAAGTGTCTCCCCAGAGGAGTGGCTGGATCAGACGATTGTATGGCCCTAATATGTTCACCAATACGACTACGTAGAGTCCTTCTCGTTTGACCAACATATTGTACATGACATTTTTTGCATTCAAGCAAATAAATCACCTTTTTGGTGCCACAATTAGCAAAACATTTATTTACATAGTTTTTACCTGTAGATGTTGATGAAAATCCAGAGCCTGTATCGATAACCTGACAGGTCCTGCACCTACCAACACCACATTTGTATGTCCCAGGAAGGGTGAGCCAAGTATTCTTGGTAGATTCCGTCTTGCTTGAATCTATGACTAGACTAGGGGACAGAAGGCTCCCCAAAGTTGGAGGTTTTTTGGAGACAAATTTAATATCATAATCAGAGATAACATTTTTAAGTCTCTGATCAGCCCATAGAATGGGTAAATTTCTACGAATGATATCACAGATCTTATTATACTCCTGACTATATTCTGTAATAAAAAACACTTTTCTTGTTGCTTGGTTCTCCTCCCTTTTCATATATCTATTCCTAGAGTGTAGGAGGTCAGTCCTATTAAGCTGAGTGGCATTATTATAGGCCCGGTCAATGTTACTGGCTGAATAACCTCTCTGTATGAGTCTAATTCTAAGGTCCTCAGCCTGAGCCCGAAAATCCACTTCATTAGAACAGTTCCTGCGAACTCTAACAAATTGACCCATAGGGATCCCTCTTTTTGTGTGCGCAGGATGGCAACTATCTGCCCTTAAGAGGGTATTGCCCGCAATGGGTTTTCTATAAATCGTTGTGTCTATGTTGCGACCTGTAACATTAGCTGTAAGTGTCAAGTCTAAAAAGCAAATAGACTGAGGATCACTATGCATAGTCAGAACTATATTAGAGTCATTAGTATTTAAATGTTCAAGGAACAAATGGAGCTTATCTAAACCATCCTGCCACACCATTAACAGGTCGTCTATGTATCTTGCATACCATGCAATAGACGACCTGTATGGGTTGTTTTTGTGATAGATATATTCCAGCTCCCATTTGCCCATGAACAAATTAGCATAAGACGGAGCAAACGAAGCTCCCATAGCCGTACCACGGCACTGCAGATAATAACAATCATTAAACATGAAATAGTTGTGTGTGAGGAGAAATCTGACACATTCCATGATAAAATCGACCAGTGTGATAGAATAAAGGTGACTACCTAACAGCAGATCTTTAACTGCCTGAAGCCCATCTTCATGGGAAATACAAGTATACAAGGATTTAACATCCATTGTTACCCATGTAAAATGGGGTTCCCATTTGAAAGACTCCAATTTCAGAAGTACATGACTCGTATCTCTTAGATAGGAGAACATTGATTTCATCACTGGTTGGAGTAGAGAGTCGACCCAATCAGATAAACCTTCCAAGAGGGAACCAATACTGGCTACAATAGGTTTACCTTCTGGTTTTACTTGAGACTTGTGTAGCTTGGGGAGATGGTGAAAGATGGGGGTAATAGGATTATCTTTCATTAGAACCTTCGCTTGTTCCTCCTTAAGAATTCCCATCATAACGCCTCTATCTAGAAGAACCCCAAGCTCCAACTTGAAATCTCTAATAGGATTACCTCTCAAAACACTATATGTTTCTTTGTCATTAAGTTGACGCATGGCCTCCTCTATATATTCAGTCGTATCTAGAACAACCACGCTACCACCTTTATCGGCATTTCTGATGGTGATAGCGTGGTTGCTCCTAAGATCCTTAAGGGCCTCTCGTTGGGGCCTAGAAAGATTATCAAAGGAATTCCTCATCATATCCTCAGCTAGTTTACAAATCTCCCCTTCTACAACATCCTGAAAAATATCAAGGTAAGGACCTCTAGTGGCTATTGGATAAAAGTTAGAGGTAGCTTTTAGCTTTCCTTATTGTCAAACACAGATAGAGACTGAAGACTAGATAAATTTTGCAAACAGGCAATATCACTAAATTCCAAATTTTCAGTAACCATATGTGATTCAAGATAGACCTCCTTATATTCCAATGAATCAAGATTAGCTTCCCCTTTATCAAAATGT
Source organism: Hymenochirus boettgeri (assembly GCA_019447015.1). Taxonomy (NCBI): domain Eukaryota; kingdom Metazoa; phylum Chordata; class Amphibia; order Anura; family Pipidae; genus Hymenochirus; species Hymenochirus boettgeri. Next base: position 96,300 of record JAACNH010000786.1, on the reverse strand, counting down.
TTTAACAAAGTTAATTTGCGTGCAAACTTATTTACGTCCAACAATGTCCCAAGGAGGTTGAAATGATGGGATGGAGCAAAAGAAAGTCCTTTGGATAAGAGTTCCATCTGTATGGGTGTAAGGGTCGCACTTGATAAGTTTACCACATTTAAACAACTTTCCGATTGTACCTGGGTTTGTCCCGTAACTTGTATCCGTGATCGTGATCTCTTTCTTCTTCGCCTTTTCCGCGATCTCTTACCCATTCTTTGTTTTTCGTTTTTCTGTATGTTTCCTTCCGTTTCTTTACCGGTCCCGATGTTATTGATCCGGTTGGTCTGTTGGTGTTGATTTCCTCCCGATCTGCACCTAAAAAAGAATCTCGAAGCGATTTATTGGGTATATCTGGAGAAGAAGTAGGTGAGGGCATTTCATCTGTTGACCCATACTCTGAGTCAGTAAATGACACACTTTTACGTGGATTTTGTCTAGAGCCCCGCCTTCTCATAATGGAGCGTGGTCTTTCCCATGTATAAACTAAATCTGATTCATAGTCTAGCTTATCACGTATAAATTTACGTTTTTTTAGGTCACTGATATTTTTCTCCAGTTTAGATAAATTATCATTTAGTTTTTTCTGCAATGTATCGTACAGTGGATCCTTTATATATTGTTCCATGGCTATCTGTTTCTCCTTTATATCTTTGTAGACATCCTCAAGTTTATTTCTTTTAAAGTCCACAATAAGTGCCATAAGTTCTAGGGAACATTTACTCAGGATTTCATTCCATCTTTCATTAAATGATTTATCATTACTGGAGAAAGTAGGTGATTTCTTTAATCTGAGTCCTCTTGGTACACGTTTTACACTCATATATTTCTCTAAGCCTGCTATATCCCACCATATACGCAACTCCTTTTTTTGGAGATTCTCTATATGTATGAAATCATCTTTGATATTCGTGCAGTGAGGTATATAGGCTTCATCTGAGAACACCTGCTGGGCTATATCCAGCCTAGCTGATAACTTGGTGTCGAACGTAGTCGCCAGGTTACTCATGTTGAAAGATCAATGCTGGATTATATGCTTAGTCAGTCAAACTTGAATAAATTTCCATCCACATCAACAATATAAGTTGTAACTTATATACCAGTGCAAATGGCCTGGGTGTCTCCCAATCATTGCTGCATACAATATAAATAGACGTAACACACTTTATGTGTTATTGATAATAAATTGATCAAAATTCCTGGAGTGCTGCTACGTCTATTTATATCCTTTATCCCTTATATTATATAAATATATTTATATCTCCATAGGAGATTGCATTGAGTTATTAGGAGCTACCAATGTGGTGGGGGTATAGGATATTGCACATAGGAAAGGTGTATATGTATGTGTGTACTATCTCACTGTTGCCATTTAAATGACCATCAGTAAATGTATATAAAGTATAGCACTGACTTATATTAGGTACCACACAAAATTTACAAAATACATAAATTTACATAAGATTTCTGTCTGCTACACAGGATGTGATGTGTATTGTAATGGACATATACACCGAGGCTCCCTATATACCACCTCAGGCTGCAGGTGGTGTCAGTGAGTAATAAAATACAAGACATCCCTGCTCTCTATGGTAGAAGGAGAGAAAGTGGATTGTGATGTGTGTTTTGGAGTGATATTGACTGCAACACAAGATCCTGTGTATAAGACCCGGTGTATAAGATCCTGTTACCACCTGTTGGGAGGACAGATTATTGGAATGACAATTTACCTTATTAGATACAAACTCTGAGGCAACAGCTAAGTGTGCACCAACTGTCAAGGACACACAATATACAGGCCTGGTCAATATTCAAAGTGGTGCACCATAGGCAGGGAGACCCCTGATTACTGCACATGTTATGTGGGGAACCTGTTTATGTGCACTGTCTGCTTTGTGCCAGACCACCAGAGTAACCCACTGTGTGCCACGCTACCCATAATCCTTCCATAAAGCAGTGATCAAATTTTTGCCAGCGGTGCTGGTAATATCATTTATTCTCCCTGTTTTCTTTGTATATTTGTTCTCTGTATTAACTGATTGGCTAGAACAATTTGAATTGGCAGCCACTATTAATGGTTGGGATGAAGGTTCTCGCTTGCAAGTCATTAGCCTTTTGGTTAGTGGTAAAGCCAGGCAAGTATACCAAGGATTTACGGTAATACTGAAATAAAAAGCAGTTATCAGTTATTAAAAATTGCTCTGAAGCTAATTTTTTTCAATTAGATCTGTATAAGAGTATATAAAGGATAAATCCATTTTTTTAGATAAACTGGGAATGAGAAATGTTTATACGTTAGATTATTAGGGCAATGCTATTACAATAATATGATGCTGTGAGGTACCTTCTGTTATGATATATGAGGTACCATCATCACTTGCCGTGGTGAATACTAATAAGTATTAACCTAGCATGTTTAGTTTCAACCACACAGTGTAGCAGGATTGCCTGGGTCTACTCTCAGACCTACAGGATTATCCTATTTGGTTCCTCTGGAAGCTGGTGACTGTCTGAGTAACAGTTTAAAATATACCTGTGTAAAGATTCTATATCCACTATATCCACACATAGCAAAACATACACACATAATTCTTATGTCAGGATAGCCGCACTCTCACTTGTTGCTCACTACACTGGTGGCCAAGGTGCATCCCAAGGATCCATATAGTTATATAGTAACAGTGCACTCCATGGACTTGTAATCAAAAAACGGTTTATTGTAGCGATCTACGCGTTTCAACCACGCACGTGGTCGTCATCAGGATACGCCATGTTGTGAACATACAAAGTTAAATAGATAAAATCCCTCCCCCGATCCTCCTCCTTCCACACCTCCTTCTACACCCATCTCATACGGTGAAGCCCGTACTTCTGTACGTCAGTAGTATAATAAAAACATCCTCCACCGGCACCTACTAGTAATAGCTTAAACATGTTAAAACAGTGCACAATAAAAACATATGAAAACTATACATATCACCGCAATATAGAAACATATCCCTTGCAGTATTAGATACTCAGAATATACTGTAACGAATTAGTCCATTATATATATTTTTAGATGACCAATAGATCATATTCCTTCAAATGGGCTACATTACATTATTTACATACATTATTTACATAGTACCATACTTATGCCCAACGCATACACCAAAAGGCGTAAATAGACTCATATGGCTAGAATATAATAACATGCAAATCATATGAGTGTCTAATCTTTACATTGAGTCTCAATGGTGATATGTATAGTTTTCATATGTTTTTACTGTGCACTGTTCTAACATGTTTAAGCAATTACTGGTAGGTGCCGGTGGAGGGTGTTTTTATTATACTACTGACGTATGGAAGTATGGGCTTCACCATATGAGATGGGTGCGAAAGGAGGTGTGTCGGAGGAGGATCGGGGGAGGGATTTATCTATTTAACTTTGTATGTTAACAACATGGCGTATCATTAAGCCCAGTTTATTCTCAATATTATATAGTATCCCTTGTACCAACCAGAACTACAGTATATGTATTAATACCAGTATTCTCAATATTATATAGTATCCTGTACCAACCAGAACTACATATATGTATATAATAGTAATTCTCATATTTATATAGTATCCCTGTACAAACCGAACTACAGTATATGTATTAATACCAGTAATTCTCAGTATATTAGGATCCCTGTACCAACCAGAACTACAGTATATGATTAATATCAGTAATTCTCAATATTTATATGTATTTCTGTACCAACCAGAAACTACTTATATGTATTAATACCAGTAATTCTCAATATTATATAGTATCCCTGTACCAACCAGAACTACAGTACATGTATTAATACCATTAATTTTCAATATTATATAGTATTCTGTACAAACAGAACACATTATATGTATTAATCCCAGTAATTCTCAATATTATATAGTATCCCTGTACCAACCAGAACTACAGTACATGTATTAATACCATTAATTTTCAATATTAATAGTATTTCTGTACCAACCAGAACTACATTATATGTATTAATCCCAGTAATTCTCATATTATATAGTATCCCTGTACCAACCAGAACTAAATATATGTATTAATACGTATCTCAATATTATATAGTATCCATGTACAAACCAGAACTACAGTATATGTATTAATCAGTAATTCTCAGTATTATAAGTATCCCTGTACCAACCAGCCAAATCAGTATATGTATTAATATCAGTAATTCTCAATATTATATAGTATTTCTGTACCAACCAGAACTACATTATATGTATTAATACCAGTAATCTCAATATATATAGTATCCCTGTACCAACCAGAAACTACAGTACATGATTAATACCATTAATTTCTCATATTATATAGTATTTCTGTACAACCAGAACTACATATATGTATTAATCCCAGTAATTCTCAATATTATATAGTACCTGTACAACCAGAACTACAGTACATGTATTAATACCATAATTTTCAATATTATATAGGTTATCTGTACCAACCAGAACACAGTATATGTTTAATACCAGTAATTCTCATTATCATATACCCTGTACCAACCAGAACTACAGTATATGTATTAATACCAGTAATTCTCAATATATATAGTATCCCTGTACTAACTAGAACTACAGTATATGTATTAATACCAGTAATTCTCAATATTTTTTAGTTTTAGAAACTTTTCCAGGCCATTTTAAAGCCATTCAATGATCTTGCCATTACCACTTCGCTGGAAGACAGTTACACAGTTTCACCGCTCTTACTGTAAATAAACCTTTCCTAACCTGAACCTGAAACTTCTTTTCCTTCAACCTTAAATGATGTCCATGTGTCCTCTGATATGACCTTTTCGTGAACAATGCACCAGAGAGTTTACTGTATGGCCCATTAATATATTTTGTATAAGGTTATCATATCCCCACACAAACGGTCACTTCTCCAATGTAAACAGCCCTAACGTCTAATCTGCCTGCATATTTAAGCCCCTCTATTCCCCTTATTAATTGGTTGCCCTTCTCTGAACTGCTTCCATTTCCATGAGTCCTTTTGTATATGGGATTCAAAACTGCCACAACATTTCCAAATGGGGCCTTACTAGTGCCTTGTAAAGAGGGGGAATAATATTTTCTCTCTTGAATCTATTCTTCTCTTTATACAAGACAATATCTTGCTAGCTCTAGCCGTGGCTGTCTGGCAGTTTTGCTATAGCTAAGTCTGTTATTACCAGAACCCCCAAATCTTTTTCCATTACAGATTCACTTAACACAGAGTTATTTATGGTGTAGGTGGCAAAGGCAGGTATCCCACCCTCCCGGATCGTCCGGTAGTCTCCCTGATTTGGGGGTGGCACCTGCACTCCTGCGAGGCCACCCCAGACTCCCGGACTTGAGAGGAGACTTGAGTCTCCTCCCCGGACACCCCACTTTCAAAGGCCACGCCCACAGAATGCCCCGGGAACACAATATCCCTCCCTAACCCCACCTCCCACCCCCCTAGATCATTGACCATGCCCTGTGTGATGTCACACCCCGCCCCGCGTGATGTCACGGCCCCTAGCCACGCCCCCCCTCTTCACCCTGCCCGGAAGCCTGAATGGGCAAAGTGGGATGTCTGCACAGGGATTATTAAATCCCAAATGCATCACCTTACATTATCAACATTGAATCCCATCTGCCATCTTCTGCTGCCCATTTTGATAATCTATCTAGGTCTGCTGCAGCACTTGCACATCATTTGAAGTTTCCAAAGCTCTGCATAGTTTAGTGCCATCAGCAAACACAGAGACCTTGCTCTCAATGCCCCCTTCTAAGTCATTTATAAACAGATTAAACAGAAGCGGCCCCAGTACAGAACCCTGAGGCACTCCGCTTAGAACTTTAGCCCACAAAGATGTAGCTCCATTTACCACCACTCTCGGTTTGCGATCCAATAACCAATTCTCTATCCATGTACAAATGTTTTCTTTAAAGGCTAACAGTCCTCAGTTATTACATTAGTCGCCTATGTGGCACAGTATCAAAACTTTTGCAAAATCCAAGTATACCACATCCACTGCTGTGCCTGAATCTAAATTCTTACTCACTTCTTCATAAAAACAATTAAATTCATCTGGCATGATCTATTTCTCATAAATCCATGTGACTACTACTAATAAGATGATCTCTGGAGACAAAGTCAAGGATTCATCCCGTAACAAAGTTTCCAGCACCTTCCCTACCACTGATGTTAAGCTTACAGGTCTATAGTACCAGGCTGTGAACGACTACCTTTTTTGAATATTGGTATTACATTGGCTTTTTTCCAATCCAGCGGCACATCCCCAGAACAAAGTGTCTGTATGAGATTCACCAGCTACTGTACCACTCTGGGTAAATTAAATCACCAAAAATACAAATGTGGGAGAACCAAACGCAGGGATTATACTGCAAACGTGATTTATTTAATGCGACATGTTTCGGAGCTAGTGTGCTCTTTATTAACAATCGCATGGTTTTAAACGGGTGAGGTGGGAAGCCTACTAAATGCTGTGCTTGGGATAAAACATTGGGTAATAAATTGCTCCAAATAAGATTTACCTAATTGGTGGTGTCCGGATCGGACAAACGAACGATGGACATGTCGGTGTAAATTCCAATCGATCCCTATGGGTTCCCTCGCACAGGACATTAACCGTTTTGTGTGTACCCAGCCTTAGGTTACGGGCATGTTCAGTGGAGCTGCTTCTACCTACCTGTCTAAACCAGTAAGATCATTGTTGCTGTTTCTTATTTTTAATTTGCAGTTATATAGTAGTTTTTTTACTAGATTATTAAACAGGACGACTCAAGTGAGGTGGGGTTCACTTGGCCTTCTGATTTAGTTGCACCGGAACCATTAAACCTTGTCTACCCATCTGTGAGGGCCGGAACTGGTAGCAGAGCACCGAAGGAAACTTTATAGAGTAAATATAGATTAGGGCTAGGCCACACTGCTGCGCCTTTTTTTGCGTTTGGGTTTTTTTATGTCACTGAAAACGCCGCAACAAACTGAAAACGTGCGTTTTCGGGTACATTGGATTGCGATTGCGATTTGCGTTCCGCATTTTAAATCGCAATCGCATTTATAAGTATTGAAAAACGCATGCGCAAACGCAACGATAGCATGCGATTTCATATGCGATTTTTTTGCGTTTGCGCTTGCGATCTTTAATAAGTATAGGAAAACGCAATGCGATTGCGATTAAAAATGCAGAACGCAAAACGCAATCGCAATCGCACCGAAAAAACGTGCATTTTTTTGTGTTGACGAGTTTTCAATGATTTTGTTAAAACGCAAGCGCAAACGCAAAAAAAAAAGACGCAGTGTGGCCTAGCCCTAAGAAAGTGAACCCAGGGGTGAGGACAGTGAGATTTAATTAAAAATGAACTGTCTGTTTTTAACCAGTGATCTCTGCAAAACCTACCCAGGCACTATAGAGAGTTATAGTTGAACATAGCTGCCTGTATTCCATCTACAGTGACATCCTGTATAAGATCCCAATGACATTAGAGCTGTTGATGATCTATAACTCTATATGTACCCAGCCAGTCACAGTAACACACTAGGCAGACATTAGATAGATAGACATTTGTTGGTGTAATCTAATATCTATCTGGGGCTTTCCCAGGAGTGCGGTTCTAACCTTCCGATGTTCCTGCGACATCCCATTCATTTTGGTGACATATTGGGAATGTGATTTCAAAGGAGCTGCAGTTCAAACAACTTTTGCATTTAGGTAACATTGCCCTTATATGCCATAGTGTGATTTAGTGTGAGGGTCCATAGACAATGCATTGCTTCCTATCTTTATTATTGACGCACATGCGCATAAGACGGGAGGCAGGTTGGGACAGCATGCCATCTGATTTAGAAGCCATGAGTGTCGCGTGGCAGGTAAGTTTAACCTGATAAACTCTCCTACTTCCCTGTGAATTATAGATCCAGCTGGAAGCAACTTAAAATGTTCCAATTTGTGAGTTTAGTTCCCTTTAAGCCCCAATTCTATTCAAGGCCCCACATTCCCCCTTAGCATCACTTTTAATACTCGGTAAAGCATAGTAAGCACCCCATCAAACAGGGGCTTGTCTTTAGGAAATACAGCGAGATAGAGCTGAAAGGACTCCCAGGGGATTACACCCCAATATATAGAATAAAGCATCCGTTATTTCCTGTTCTGCATCTCTACATTTATTTTGTTTTTATTGTGTAAATGATACCTTGTAGAATTCCATATTATTGCAGGGGACACGTATGGTTAATGCACCATGGTAGGGGCTGCCTCAGGTGCTCCTCAATCAGATAGTGGCGAGTTGCATACCTCCTATCATTGCAGGACCTTTTGGGAGGACCTGGCAGACCGACTAACTCTTAAGGAAGAGAGACGCTGCCTATTAGGTTCTCCCTTAGGAGGGCCTGGCAGCCCGACTCAACTCTTAGGGAGAGAGCCGCTGCCTATAAGTAGGTTCTCCTCCTAGCATTGCCCCACTTGCCTGGACCTTGAGGGAGGGCCTGGCAGAACGACTCCACTCCTCCACTCTTAAGGAGAGAGACGCTGCCCATTAGGTTTCCCTCCCCCTTTTTTTGGGGGGTGGGTTGGAGAGGGTATTCATTTTGGGGGGGGGGGGGTGGACTGTACCTGATTTAGATGGGGGAGAGGATGGCAGCATAAGATAACAGGGAATCCAGTGGAGGTAATACCTATCACCATGAGTGGTCACCCCAGAAAGGCTAAGACAAGGCCCTAACTACACACTTACAGATGTTACACGTGATCAACTTCAGTTGGCCCTGAACTGTGTCAGTCTATATTTTGGCTCCTGGAAAGATTGGTAATTGAGTTGTTGTGCGTCAATTGTTCCGTGGGTCTTGTGATGGGCCTGGGGCAGTCTGCACCCAGGCCACTAACGGCTGGTGGTGAGTTACTCTTTTGTAAGGAATTGTGTTATATCTCACCCAGCCAAAATTGGTTATGTTAAAGGAGAGGGTGTTAAGCACCAGTGGGTGTTGTGTATATAGTCATTTGTTGTTTATGTGGCTAGCGTTAAAGTCCCAAAAAGGTAAAGCTCCTAATCCCTAACCCAACTTAACCACAAACCCTTACCTTAACCTTAAACCCGAACTACCACCACCTTAAAGGAGTAGTAAAGCCCATTCCAGCAAAGAGTTGAAGAAAGGGTTATCATAAAAAAATAATAAAAAGCCTCTTACATTCCTTTTTCACTTCTGCACTGAGCAATAAATCTTTAAAGTACAGAGCACAGTTCAGTTTCCACTTTCTCCTGCTTTACAGAAATCCTTGCTCTCACAGACCCGGCAACTTAGTGTGCGCGGCAAGGGTAAAAAAAACCCCAGAATGTGAAGTACTTTGTTTCAGATGCGCGCCCCCCAGACCTGAGAGAAATTTTGACAGCTGTTTTGCTACTTTGCTCAGCTCTGCTGTTTGTCAGAAACGTCTGTAAACTGGAAATGGCTGATTTTGTGTGCTGGGGAGGTATGGTGCCTGTGCTTGGGAGGGGGGGGTGATGTCTAGGAGGGGCAGTAAGGGTATGGTGCCTGTGCTTGGGAGGAGATGGCAAGGGAGGGCAGTGAGGGTATGGTGCCTGTGCTTGGGGAGATGGAAGGGAGGGCAGTGAGGGTTGGTGCCTGTTATACGGATATAGAAATCAAAGAGATTTGCAATATGCTGTGAAGGTTCTTATTCATCCAGGTCATGGTATATCTGACAGCCAAGTGTTAGGGACCTTCTGAATGCAAGGCATGATTGCATTGCGGTAAGAGGTGTTTTAGAAACTGCCCAGGGTTAAGTGTCAAAACAGCATTGTACATGGCAGACAGCTGGTGTCGAACCCCCCACCTCTATTCAGGCTTGGTTCATTTCACATAAATGACCTCCTTGAACCAGTCATGTTCCTTTACCCAGAGGTTGACATTATATCTTCAAAGGTATGTCCTTTTTCCTTAAGATGAAGATACACATCTGAGTCCTGACCAGAGGAATTGGCTCTTCTGTGCTGGGCCAATGTTGGTGCAGTTGCTTTTGGTTTCCCCCACATACAAATCAGGCATTCTTCACTGCACTGCACTGCATATATGATGTTGCTTTCTTGTGTTTCGGTATTGGGTCTTCGGATGTACCAATTGCTGCCTCAGTGTGTTGTTCAGTTTAAAGCAGACAGGGATACAGTGTTTTTTGAAAATTCTTTATTATCGGAGACCCTGCTACATATGGGATGACCATGTTCTTTCTCCTGTCTTGCTTTCCCCCTTCACTGTTGGTAACCTGTCTTTCTTTCTTCTATCTTCTTTAACAAAGGCCCAGTCTGGATATTCACAAGTTTTAAGGGCTCCTCTGAGATGTTCATTTCTTTAGCCTTTGCCTCTGTGCTGTGGGGACATTCTCAGCTCTGTGTTGCAGGGTTCTGATGACCCCCAGCTTGTGATCTAAAGGGTCTAATATCCGTATAACTTAAGGGGGATCATAGGGGGTGAATTATTATGCGCTTTAATTCCTTTAGGAGAAGGGCGCTTTACAAATGTTATCGTATTGTATTATATTATTCATTATAATGCCACCCTACCCATCACACACCCCCAGCACAGGCATCATACCCTCACTACCATCCCTTGCCATCACCCCCCAAGCACAGGCACCATACCCTCACTGACCACCTTGCTATCTTCCCCTAAGCATATGCACCATACTCTCACTGTCCCTCTTGCTATCTTCTCCCTAAGCACAGGCACCATATCCTCAATGCCCCTCCTTGCCATTTACAACCCCAAGCACAGGAACCATACCCTCACGCTATCTCCTCCCCAAGCACAGACACCATACCCTCACAACCCTCCCTTGCCATCTCCCCCCAAGCACAGGCACCATACCCTCACAACCCTCCCTTGCCATCTCCCCCCAAGACAGGCACCATACACTCATTGCCCCCCTTGCTATCCTTGCTATCTCACCCTAAGTACAGACACCATACACTCACTCCCCCCCTTGCAATCACCACCCCCCAAGCACAGGCACCACACCCTCACTACCCCCCCTTGCCATCTCCCCCCAAGCACAGGCACCATACCCTCACTGCCCCCCTTGCCATCTCCCCCCAAGCACAGGCACCATACCCTCACTGCCCCCCCTTGCCATCTCCCCCAAGCACGGCCCATACCCTCACTCACGCCCCCTTCCCTCTCCCCCCAAGCACAGACACAATACCCTCACTGCCCTCCCTTGCCATCTCCCCAAGCACAGGCACCATACCGTCACTGGCCCCCCTTGCCATTTACATCCCCAAGCACAGGCACCATACCCTCACTGCCCTCCTTGCCATTTACACCCCCCAGCACAGGCACCATACTCTCACTGCCCCTCTTGCTATCTCCTCCCCAAGCACAGACACAATACCCTTACTGCCCCCCTTGCTATCTCACCCTAAGTACAGACACCATACACTCACTGCTCCCCCTTACAATCACCACCCCCCAAGCACAGGCACCACACCCTCACTGCCCTCCCTTGCCATCTCCCCCCAAGTACAGGCACCATACCCTCACTGCCCCCCGTGCCATTTCCCCCCAAGCACAGGAACCATACCCTCACTGCCCTCCCTTGCCATCTCCCCCCAAGCACAGGAACCATACCCTCACTGCCCTTCCTTGCCATCTCTCCCCAAGCACAGGCACCATACCCCCACTGCCCCCCCTTGCTATCTCCCCCCAAGCACAGGCACCATACCCTCACTGCCCCCCTTGCCATCTCCCCCCAAGCAAAGCACCATACCCTCACTGCCTCTCCTAGACATCACCCCCCCCCCCCCAGCACAGGTACTATAACTCCCCAGCACACAAAATCAGCCATTTCCAAGTTTACAGGCAGTTTCTGACAAGACAGCAGAACCAAGCGGAGTAGCAAAACAGCTGTCAAAATTTCTCTCAGGTCACAGGGCCGCGCATCTGACACAAGTAACCAGATACACCAAGAGGCGCATCGGTCTAAAAATGTTGGGATGCACAGAGCGGTGCTATGCGAATATGCTCCTCTGTGCATCGCTCCTATGAAAAGCCCTCTTTCCCCCAGTAATTCTCAATATTATATAGTATCCCTGTACCAACCAGAACTACAGTACATGTATTAATACCATTAATTTTCAATATTATATAGTATTTCTGTACCAACCAGAACTACATTATATGTATTAATCCCAGTAATTCTCAATATTATATAGTATCCCTGTACCAACCAGAACTAAATTATATGTATTAATACTAGTAATTCTCAATATTATATAGTATCCATGTACAAACCAGAACTACAGTATATGTATTAATACCAGTAATTCTCAGTATTATATAGTATCCCTGTACCAACCAGAACTACAGTATATGTATTAATATCAGTAATTCTCAATATTATATAGTATTTCTGTACCAACCAGAACTACATTATATGTATTAATACCAGTAATTCTCAATATTATATAGTATCCCTGTACCAACCAGAACTACAGTACATGTATTAATACCATTAATTTTCAATATTATATAGTATTTCTGTACCAACCAGAACTACATTATATGTATTAATCCCAGTAATTCTCAATATTTATATATACCCTGTACCAACCAGAACTACAGTATATGTATTAATACGTATTCTCATATTATATAGTATCCGTACAACCAGAACACATAATATGTATTAATACCAGTAATTCTCAATATTATATAGTATCCCTGTACCAACCAGAACTACAGTATTGTATTAATATCGTAATTTTCAATATTATATAGTATTTCTGTACCAACCAGAACTACATTATATGTATTAATCCCAGTAATTCTCAATATTATATAGTATCCCTGTACCAACCAGAACTACAGTACATGTATTAATACCATTAATTTTCAATATTATATAGTTTATCTGTACCAACCAGAACTACAGTATATGTATTAATACCAGTAATTCTCATTATCATATAGTATCCCTGTACCAACCAGAACTACAGTATATGTATTAATACCAGTAATTCTCAATATTATATAGTATCCCTGTACTAACTAGAACTACAGTATATGTATTAATACCAGTAATTCTCAATATTTTTTAGTTTTAGAAACTTTTCCAGGCCATTTTTAAAGCCATTCAATGATCTTGCCATTACCACTTCTGCTGGAAGACAGTTACACAGTTTCACCGCTCTTACTGTAAATAAACCTTTCCTAACCTGAACCTGAAACTTCTTTTCCTTCAACCTTAAATGATGTCCATGTGTCCTCTGATATGACCTTTTCGTGAACAATGCACCAGAGAGTTTACTGTATGGCCCATTAATATATTTGTATAAGGTTATCATATCCCCACACAAACGTCACTTCTCCAATGTAAACAGCCCTAACTTGTCTAATCTGCCTGCATATTTAAGCCCCTCTATTCCCCTTATTAATTGAGTTGCCCTTCTCTGAACTGCTTCCATTTCCATGATGTCCCTTTTGTATATGGGATTCCAAAACTGCACAACATATTCCAAATGGGGCCTTACTAGTGCCTTGTAAAGAGGGGGAATAATATTTTTCTCTCTTGAATCTATTCTTCTCTTTATACAAGACAATATCTTGCTAGCTCTAGCCGTGGCTGTCTGGCATTGTTTGCTATAGCTAAGTCTGTTATCTACCAGAACCCCCAAATCTTTTTCCATTACAGATTCACTTAACACAGAGTTATTTATGGTGTAGGTGGCAAAGGCAGGTATCCCACCCCTCCCGGATCGTCCGGTAGTCTCCCTGATTTTGGGGTGGTCACCTGCACTCCTGCGAGGCCACCCCAGACTCCCGGACTTGAGAGGAGACTTGAGTCTCCTCCCCGGACACGCCCACTTTCAAAGGCCACGCCCACAGAATGCCCCGGGAACACCCATAATCCCTCCCTAACCCCACCTCCCACCACCCCTAGATCATTGACCATGCCCTGTGTGATGTCACACCCCGCCCCGCGTGATGTCACGGCCCCTAGCCACGCCCCCTTTCTTCACCCTGCCCGGAAGCCTGAATGGGCAAAGTGGGATGTCTGCACAGGGATTATTAAATCCCAAATGCATCACCTTACATTTATCAACATTGAATCCCATCTGCCATTCTGCTGCCCATTTTGATAATCTATCTAGGTCTGCTTGCAGCACTTGCACATCATTTGAAGTTTCCAAAGCTCTGCATAGTTTAGTGCCATCAGCAAACACAGAGACCTTGCTCTCAATGCCCCCTTCTAAGTCATTTATAAACAGATTAAACAGAAGCGGCCCCAGTACAGAACCCTGAGGCACTCCGCTTAGAACTTTAGCCCACAAAGATGTAGCTCCATTTACCACCACTCTCGGTTTGCGATCCAATAACCAATTCTCTATCCATGTACAAATGTTTTCTTTAAAGGCTAACAGTCCTCAGTTTATACATTAGTCGCCTATGTGGCACAGTATCAAAACTTTTGCAAAATCCAAGTATACCACATCCACTGCTGTGCCTGAATCTAAATTCTTACTCACTTCTTCATAAAAAACAATTAAATTCATCTGGCATGATCTATTTCTCATAAATCCATGCTGACTACTACTAATAAGATGATCTCTGGAGACAAAGTCAAGGATATCATCCCGTAACAAAGTTTCCAGCACCTTCCCTACCACTGATGTTAAGCTTACAGGTCTATAGTTACCAGGCTGTGAACGACTACCTTTTTTGAATATTGGTATTACATTGGCTTTTTTCCAATCCAGCGGCACATCCCCAGAACAAAGTGTCTGTATGAGATTCACCAGCTACTGTACCACTCTGGGTAAATTTAAATCACCAAAAATACAAATGTGGGAGAACCAAACGCAGGGATTATACTGCAAACGTGATTTATTTAATGCGACATGTTTCGGAGCTAGTGTGCTCCTTTATTAACAATCGCATGGTTTTAAACGGGTGAGGTGGGAAGCCTACTAAATGCTGTGCTTGGGATAAAACATTGGGTAATAAATTGCTCCAAATAAGATTTACCTAATTGGTGGTGTCCGGATCGGACAAACGAACGATCGGACATGTCGGTAAATTCCAATCGATCCCTATGGGTTCCCTCGCACAGGACAATTAATCCGTTTGTGTGTACCCAGCCTTAGGTTACGGGCATGTTCAGTGGAGCTGCTTCTACCTACCTGTCTAAACCAGTAAGATCATTGTTGCTGTTTTTCTTTATTTTAATTTGCAGTTATATAGTAGTTTATTTTTACTAGATTTATTAAACAGGACGACTCAAGTGAGGTGCGGGTTCACTTGGCCTTCTGATTTAGTTGCACCGGAACCATTAAACCTTGTCTACCCACTCTGTGAGGGCCGGAACTGGTAGCAGAGCACCGAAGGAAACTTTATATGAGTAAATATAGACTTAGGGCTAGGCCACACTGCTGCGCCTTTTTTTGCGTTTGCGTTTTTTTATGTCACTGAAAACGCCGCAACAAACTGAAAACGTGCGTTTTCGGGTACATTGTGATTGCGATTGCGATTTGCGTTCCGCATTTTAAATCGCAATCGCATTTATTAAGTATTGAAAAACGCATGCGCAAACGCAACGATAGCATGCGATTTCATATGCGATTTTTTTGCGTTTGCGCTTGCGATTACTTTAATAAGTATAGGAAAACGCATGCGATTGCGATTAAAAATGCAGAACGCAAAACGCAATCGCAATCGCACCGAAAAACGTGCATTTTTTTGTGTTGACGAGTTTTCAATGATTTTGTAAAAACGCAAGCGCAAACGCAAAAAAAAACGCAGCAGTGTGGCCTAGCCCTAAGAAAGTGAACCCAGGGGTGAGGACAGTGAGATTTAATTAAAAATGAACTGTCTGTTTTTTAACCAGTGATCTCTGCAAAACCTACCCAGGCACTATGAGAGTTATAGTTGAACATAGCTGCCTGTATTCCTATCTACAGTGACATCCTGTATAAGATCCCAATGACATTAGAGCTGTTGATGATCTATAACTCTATATGTACCCAGCCAGTCACAGTAACACACTAGGCAGACATTAGATAGATTAGACATTTGTTGGTGTAATCTAATATCTATCTGGGGCTTTCCCAGGAGTGCGGTTCTAACCTTCCGATGTTCCTGCGACATCCCATTCATTTTGGTGACATATTGGGAATGTGATTTCAAAGGAGCTGCAGTTCAAACAACTTTTGCATTTAGGTAACATTGCCCTTTATCTGCCATAGTGTGATTTAGTGTGAGGGTCCATAGACAATGCATTGCTTCCTATCTTTATTATTGACGCACATGCGCATAAGACGGGAGGCAGGTTGGGACAGCATGCCATCTGCTATTTAGAAGCCATGAGTGTCGCGCTGGCAGGTAAGTTTAACCCTGAATAAACTCTCCTACTTCCCTGTGAATTATAGATCCAGCTGGAAGCAACTTAAAATGTTCCAATTTGTGAGTTTAGTTCCCTTTAAGCCCCAATTCTATTCAAGGCCCCACATTCCCCCTTAGCATCACTTTTAATATCCGGTAAAGCATAGTAAGCACCCCATCAAACAGGGGCTTGTCTTTAGGAAATACAGCGAGATCAGAGCTGAAAGGACTCCCAGGGGATTACACCCCAATATATAGAATAAAGCCATCAGTTATTTCCTGTTCTGCATCTCTACATTTATTTTGTTTTTATTGTGTAAATGATACCTTGTAGAATTTCCATATTATTGCAGGGGACACGTATGGTTAATGCACCATGGTAGGGGCTGCCTCAGGTGCTCCTCAATCAGATAGTGGCGAGTTGCATACCTCCTATCATTGCAGGACCTTTTGGGAGGACCTGGCAGACCGACTCAACTCTTAAGGAAGAGAGACGCTGCCTATTAGGTTCTTCTCCCTTAGGAGGGCCTGGCAGCCCGACTCAACTCTTAAGGGAGAGAGCCGCTGCCTATAAGTAGGTTCTCCTCCTAGCATTGCCCCCACTTGCCTGGACCTTGAGGGAGGGCCTGGCAGACCGACTCAACTCCTCCACTCTTAAGGAAGAGAGACGCTGCCCATTAGGTTCTCCTCCCCCCCTTTTTTTGGGGGGGTGGGTTGGAGAGGGTATTCATTTTGGGGGGGGGGGGGTGGACTGTACCTGATTTCAGATGGGGGAGAGGATGGCAGCATAAGATAACAGGGAATCCAGTGGAGGTAATACCTATCACCATGAGTGTGTCACCCCAGAAAGGCTAAGACAAGGCCCTAACTACACACTTACAGATGTTACACGTGATCAACTTCAGTTGGCCCTGAACTGTGTCAGTCTATATTTTGGCTCCTGGAAAGATTGGTAAATTGAGTTGTTGTGCGTCAATTGTTCCGTGGGTCTTGTGATGGGCCTGGGGCAGTCTGCACCCAGGCCACTAACGGCTGGTGGTGAGTTACTCTTTTGTAAGGAATTGTGTTATATCTCACCCAGCCAGAAATTGGTTATGTTAAAGGAGGGGTTATTAGCACCAGTGGGTGTTGTGTATATAGTCATTTGTTGTTAATGTGGCTAGCGTTAAAGTCCCAAAAAGGTAAAGCTCCTAATCCCTAACCCAACTTAACCACAAACCCTTACCTTAACCTTAAACCCGAATCTAACCACCACCTTAAAGGAGTAGTAAAGCCCATTCCAGCAAAGAGTTGAAAGAAAGGGTTATCATAAAAAAATAATTAAAAAGCCTCTTACATTCCTTTTTCACTTCTGCACTGAGCAATAAATCTTTAAAGTTCACAGAGCACAGTTCAGTTTCCACTTCTTCCTGCTTTACAGAAATCCTTGCTCTCACAGACCCGGCAACTTAAGTGTGCGCGGCAAGGGTAAAAAAAAACCCCAGAATGTGAAGTACTTTGTTTCAGATGCGCGCCCCCATGACCTGAGAGAAATTTTGACAGCTGTTTTGCTACTTTGCTCAGCTCTGCTGTCTTGTCAGAAACTGTCTGTAAACTTGGAAATGGCTGATTTTGTGTGCTGGGGAGGTATGGTGCCTGTGCTTGGGAGGGGGGGGTGATGTCTAGGAGGGGCAGTAAGGGTATGGTGCCTGTGCTTGGGAGGAGATGGCAAGGGAGGGCAGTGAGGGTATGGTGCCTGTGCTTGGGGGAGATGGCAAGGGAGGGCAGTGAGGGTTGGTGCCTGTTATACGGATATAAGAAATCAAAGAGAATTTGCAATATGCTTGTGAAGGTTCTTATTCATCCAGGTCATGGTATATCTGACAGCCAAGTGTTAGGGACCTTCTGAATGCAAGGCATGATTGCATTGCGGCTAAGAGGTGTTATAGAAACTGCCCAGGGTTAAGTGTCAAAACAGCATTGTACATGGCAGACAGCTGGTGTCGAACCCCCCACCTCTATTCAGGCTTGGTTCATTTTCACATAAATGACCTCCTTGAACCAGTCATGTTCCTTTACCAAGCTGTTGACATTATAATCTTCAAAGGTATGTCCTTTTTCCTTAAGATGAAGATACACATCTGAGTCCTGACCAGAGGAATTGGCTCTTCTGTGCTGGGCCATATGTTGGTGCAGTTGCTTTTTGGTTTCCCCCACATACAAATCAGAGCATTCTTCACTGCACTGCACTGCATATATGATGTTGCTTTTCTTGTGTTTCGGTATTGGGTCTTTCGGATGTACCAATTGCTGCCTCAGTGTGTTGTTCAGTTTAAAGCAGACAGGGATACAGTGTTTTTTGAAAATTCTTCTTTATTTCTCGGAGACCCCTGCTACATATGGGATGACCATGTTCTTTCTCCTGTCTTGCTTTCCCCCTTCACTGTTGGTATACCTGTTCTTTTCTTTCTTCTACTTCTTTTAACAAAGGCCCAGTCTGGATATTCACAAGTTTTAAGGGCTCCTCTGAGATGTTTCATTTCTTTAGCCTTTGCCTCTGTGCTAGTGGGGACATTCTCAGCTCTGTGTTGCAGGGTTCTGATGACCCCCAGCTTGTGATCTAAAGGGTCTAATATCCGTATAACTTAAGGGGGATCATAGGGGGTGAATTATTATGCGCTTTAATTCCTTTAGGAGAAGGGCGCTTTACAAATGTTATCGTATTGTATTATATTATTCATTATAATGCCACCCTACCCATCACACACCCCCAGCACAGGCATCATACCCTCACTACCATCCCTTGCCATCACCCCCCAAGCACAGGCACCATACCCTCACTGACCACCTTGCTATCTTCCCCTAAGCATATGCACCATACTCTCACTGTCCCTCTTGCTATCTTCTCCCTAAGCACAGGCACCATATCCTCAATGCCCCTCCTTGCCATTTACAACCCCAAGCACAGGAACCATACCCTCACGCTATCTCCTCCCCAAGCACAGACACCATACCCTCACAACCCTCCCTTGCCATCTCCCCCCAAGCACAGGGATGCACAGGCACTATGGGGAATGGGATAGGGCTGGGCACCATGGGTGGCTGTCTCTCTCCTACCTACACTACTATGCCACACTGAAAACAGTTACACAAACACACTGACAGACTCACACAGCTACACAAACACAGACAGACACACAAACACACTGAAAGACACACAAACACACTGACAGACTTACACAGTTATACAAACACTGACATACTCACATTAACAAATTGTTATATACAAACATAGAAATCAATATAAACAGTAATAAATACATATATTTTATTTCCCTATTTAATACCAAGTGAGGTGTAAGTTGTCTGTCAGTGATCCCTAAGTTCAGTAGATGAGCTTTGCTGATCCCCCCCTCTCTATGTGCCAGAAAACTCTGATGCAGCAAAAAAAAAGTGCATGCGAAGAGAGGGAACAGTCTAATAGTCATGGGGTCAAAAGGGGCGGGGTTATAACATGCTAATACGGCGGATGGGAAAAAAAGCTGTGAGGAGTGGAGGCCACACCCCCAAAAACGGGGAGTTTATTGTACAGAAGTTTGTAAAATATGTAATTTCTGAGATAACACTTCCTTTAAAACTTGTGGATATCTTGACTGGGCCGCTGTCAAAACTAGATAAAGAAAAGAATGTCAATACCACCAGTGAAGGAAAGAAGCACAACAGGAGAAAGAACATGGTTGTCCCATATTTAGAAAGGATGTCAAAGAAATAGCAGCATCATATATGCCAGGGGTGCCCAACCCATTTGACCTCAAGGGCCTCATTTGCGGCCCCTGACCATCTTTGAGGGCCACACAATAGATTTATAAGCCTATATAAATTTAAATATGTGGCCTCCTAGAAAATACTTATTCCTTTAACTGCAGAAAGAGGTCACCCAGTAGTTGTATGGCAGATCTGGCAGAGGCGGCTTCAGAGCTCACCGAGCATGCCGATATTTGTATAATAATTACAATACATTCCACCAAAATGCTCCTTCAGGTGGCTCAAGGTGCCAGCGACACTGCTGGAGCTGCTTTAATCTTGGGCGGTAACAATACAGTCACGGAGCAGCACAGGTTGGGAAAAAGAAAAATCCGATCCAGCACTTGGTTTTGTCCCTTGATTCTTTCCCACTGGATCATCCTCAGCACCGTCTCTTCTATCTCAATTATAGCCGGCAGTCCCTGCACTGTGACTTTCGGCCCTTATCCTCCTGCTACTTTTCTGGGACTTGCTCCTCCACAGGTTGGATTGGAGGTAGGAGAAGGTTGGGCTGTCCATCACACTCTGACCTGAGGACCCTTTGCTGCTGCTGGGATGCTGGTGGTGCCATGCGGGGAAGCAACAGGAGAAGGGGAAACACTTGGGGGGTTTCAGATCAGCAGGAGCCGCAGGTCAGGATAAGGACTGCTACTTAATTTATCATATACAGTCATCACTTCCTGTTTAGCAAACAGAAGCTGGATTGTCCTATTACTTTCTATGGCGAGGGGAGGGGGAGTTAATGTGAGAGTGGGAAGAAGTTGTAATTGGTTAAGACTGTCACATGTTTTATAAACAGAACCTAATTGGGTGTAATACAGGAACTTCTTGTCTTGTCATGTACAATGTCTAAGAGAATTTTTTGATTTGCTAACAGTGTGAAGGCGCAAACAGACGTCCGATTCTGTACACGACCTGCGGCCACAGAACCTCATTGGATGTTAGTAAATCCCGCCCCCAAGTGGCGCTATATAAATGGAATTAAACATACATACTATACACCCTTTGCTGATGAGGCCCAGCACTAGGCACAAGCGAGACAGAGTCCCAATCCTGAATATCTTCATGGAAACATTTATCCTGCCACTTAGCCCGTCTTTTGGATTTGGGCCCCTCATGTGATTGAGTTTGACACCCCTGATCCAGTCCAACCTACTCAGCAATACCGACATTTCCCAACAGTTCATCCAGAGGAAGGAAAACACAGTTTGAGCGCTAGGCCACAGTAGCGCAATTTGTTTGCGTTTGTGCATGTGCATCATTCGCAGTGTGGCTGACATCCTGACATCCATCTTCATCTATCAACAATGATTTATACACAGTGACCATATTCCCACACAAGTGCCTTCTCCCTTAAATCCGTACCCCTCTTTCTACAAGACAATATATTGCTGGCTCCAGATGCTACTGTCTGGCACTGCTTGTTACATTCAACTTTCTTATCCACCAAAACTCCAGGATCCTTTCCCAACAGATTTACTGAACACAGAGCCATTCGGAGTATAAGCAGCACAAGATGCATCGCCTTACATTTATCAACCCCTTCTGTAAATTATATAGTGGATAATGCACCCCCAACTGTAAATTATAAGGATCATAGAAATATCCGAATTGTGTACATATAAAGGTTCAAGGACACAGGCCAACAGATCGGAAAACCCAGAGTGGCATTCCTGTATTATAAGGAGAAACGTATCCCCTACCATAAATTATAAGGATATTAAAGTCACAGTAAGAGTTCCATATAAAGGTACAAGGACACAGGTTGATTAATAAAGGCCAGGAAACCCTTAGCATGGAGTGAAATGCATTTCTCCAACTGATTATGGCCATGCGATTGGGTAAAATAGGTATTCTGCAGATTTGAATAAAAAACTGGGGATTTTAAAGGATTAAAGGACAACTTCACTCACCAAATCCACAATCCCTCATTGGAAAGTTCCCAGGGTGAGGACCAAAATCTCACTGTTCTCACCCCTGGGCTCACCATCTAGGTCTAGATTTACTCACCTGAATTTTCCTTCGGTGCTCCTGGACTCCGTTGGCGACTTTGGCCAATGAAGAGACACACAGATTGTGAAACCTGGTGAGCTACTTATAGACTTTTCCCTCACTAGCAACAAAATACACTGTTCTGATATTTCAAACTCAGATTGACACAGCAAAGCACTGTTTATATAACAATATAATATACAGGCTATTCATTTCTTTAATAAATAGAAGGGACCACACACTTTTTGGGTCTATGTGCTATGGGGCTAATGTACTATTAATTTGCAGTAGGTATTCGCTTTTAATTACACTGCAATTAGATAACATCTGATTACGTTGCTGCAGATTGCTTACACCATTTACACCATTTTATTCACCAGCCCCTGTGATTGTATATTAATGACAGATATCTTGGTTGATATCCACAAAATAACTTCGCACCAGTGTTTTGTTACCTCTACTCCTTGTTCACCTGCTGGTGTTTCCTGTAGCTGGTAGAAGGATGTTTATTGTTTAGTTATGTAAATATCACAACATAAAGACTCGTATAAAAAAAAAATGCTTTATTGAGATTATAAATTCACAGTATCGAAATGCCCAAAGTCCCGAACAATCCTATAACGATATACAATATTACAATAGGATATATAATACATATGCAATACAGAACGGTATTAACGCTGGCAGGACTTGAGAAATACGCATTAGCTGCCCATAGCACGGTGCATGTTACACCTTAGGAAAAGCGTCCACATTGACATGCAATACTCTGCGTTTCTCACGCACTAACAGAACATATTCGTGAACATTAGTGCGTGAGAAAACACGGCAGTGTGGCCTAGCCGTAAGTAGTAACAGAATGCTGATATGGGATCTGTAGTCCATACAACTCCTATTACACACATGCACACCCTGCAACTAAAATATTGTGACAAAAAGTCACAATAGCAGAACCCAGAATGTACAGTAACCTCTCCTATCAGAAAGACCTGCTTGTGTCATCCCTACATCAATGTAGTATATAGTTCAATATAATTTGAATAGATTATAGGGTTGCCACTTAAGTGAGCTTACACAGCCATAAAGCAGCCGACTTGGTAAGCCTGGCCATCGTAAGTCATCAGCAGTGACAACACCGTCATGGCCTTGACTGGTGGCTACAACCTGGGAGAGTATTGCGAAAGCGATTAAATGTTTTATTTTTAGTAAACATGCTCTTTAGTTACATGTTGCTAACTAAACAGATCTCTAAACATTCGTATTTTATATATTCCCCGATTCTCACATTAGCTGCAAAGGATTTCTATTTGTCTCTGTGTTATAAAATGGCTAAATGTTTCCATGGTTACATTGCCTGCTAAATAAACAATGGGTTAAATCAGTTATACCATGTGACTAATTTAAACTGTTGTCATGCAGGCGGGCCTGTAGCATGGTTATCGCCAATAACCCAGTTATACCATATGACTCTTAAAAAAATAAATATCTGGGTAAATGGAATAAGTAAATAATTAAAATATAAAGGGCTAGGCCACACTGCCATGTTTTTTTAATGCACGTGCTATCCGTTAGCGTGTGAGAATCATAGAGTGCTTGGCCATATTTTTGGCAAAGTGCGGTCTCAGCCTTAATGACAGGGCGTGTACATTTTAGTCACTTTCTCCAACATTTGAAAGGTAAGGAACGACCAACATTAAACCCTTACTGCAAATGGAACCAAGGTTTCATTGATAGCCCCAGGCAGGTGTGAGAACATTGCAGGAACGTCTGCACCGCACCGTTACTTGTCTACGGTCTCTCTGCACTGTTTTAAATTTAACCCTTAAGCTTTTTTCAGTTTATCAGGCTCCCAGGTGTTCTAAAAAAACCAAACTTTTAATCATTAAACAATAAAATATTTCCCATAAATGAAGAGAAAAATATCCATAAAAAGCAGTAAAAACATCCAATTTCCATAAACATTGAATAATCGTTAAAATATATTGATCCCAAGCCTGTCAGATAAGATCAAAGTGGATGCAGACTTTCGAAAATGCCCAGAATTCGCTGTTTGCAGATGTTCCGCTTCAGTTCTTAAGACTGCAAATGGCGCTTCGCCTAGAACAGAAAGACAGTTTTATTCAACCGAGCAAGAGTAAGGTCAATCTCAGAATGAAATGAATCAGGTGTAATATACTAAACCTATCAGCAGTGAACAAAAAACTGATTGTCTCAATGTCTTACTAACGCTTCTGTTCTGGAAAAGGTATCTGCCTCCTCCCCCTGCTCAGAGAGCTTTTCATAAGCTTGAGCATGTGCAGAGGAAGCACCAGGGGAAAAGGCAGTAAATCATTGGTTGTGATGTCAGCGGTCACATCCTTAATTGACCGTATGGAGAGAGAAGCCAGCTTACTACAAGAATGGGGTCAACAATTATCCTTGTATATCTGGTTTGGAA
Source organism: Hymenochirus boettgeri (assembly GCA_019447015.1). Lineage (NCBI taxonomy): Eukaryota > Metazoa > Chordata > Amphibia > Anura > Pipidae > Hymenochirus > Hymenochirus boettgeri. Next base: position 71,652 of record JAACNH010000786.1, on the reverse strand, counting down.
TACATCTAATAAAGTGCTGAATATATCAGTTTGGATTGGAAGCAGGTAACTGACAACTGACCAGGTTTTTGTTTAGGGGTGGAGCTGCCCTTTCATTCCAATGGGAATGGGATTATACATACAACACTTTTAAGGTTTCTAAAAATATATTTATTTGCAGCTGCTATAAGGTTGCATTTGACAATCATCCATATAAGCATTTCACTGTTCAGAGAGTAATAGGACACATTCACCCACCTTATTCTTGTTTACTTTTCTAATTAAAGCTGGAACCCAAGATGCATCTGGAGGAGCACAAAGTTGTTTTTGTCTCTTGGTAATGAACCTGAAATTGGACAGGGAATCATTAACTATTCAATGATGACAACCAGTGAGATTTCAGGCAGTGCGGTCTAGAGTCACTGGAGATACCTACACAATGGCCTTAATGCTGCATCCGCTAAATAGGTCTTGTCGCCTGTAACTCATCACAAGGCATGCAGGAATCTTGGTGTCAACAACTCTCAAACAGCAGTCAGAGGGATTTGTATGGGCACCAGACACTGTGGGAAATGGAACACTGTTATATGTCACTGTTATATTTACCTTGAGCCCTGTGAATTTAATACCTGCCCAGTAATCGCAATTCCTGCCTTAAAGTCACCGCTGGTAAATAGGTTAGTGTGACTTTAAGACAAGCTTGAGAGCACTCAGTAAATTGTCACATGTTTATCCTGATTTTGTAAATAAGAGCAACCAATCAGGGCAAAGCAGTCACTCTTTTAGGCTCTGTACACACCAGTACCGTATATCGCATGGTGTGGGTGGGGGCAACCCAGACCGAGCTCGGTTGCCCGTTCATCCAGATCGGTAAATCATGGCCAATAGTGTGGTTCCCTATGGGAACTGTTGCCCGCAGCCACTATTTCTGCAACTGACAGCCGAGCATTCGCTACTAGTGAGCACAAAGTACACTTTTACACAGGATAATGAAATCTAATATCTCATAACTGGATTTACTGCTCTTGGTGCAGAATTGTTGATTCTGTCACCTTCTACCTAAAACCTTGTTTTTACTCATCCTGTGACCATCCACCTGTTATTAATTTATTAGTATGGCTTTAGAACTTAAAGGGAAGGTAAACTGAAAAAATGACTTTGCCTCAATCTATGAATGAATACATGTAAGTAGCACATTTTCTGAAGGGTGTGTGTTGCTGCATGACCACTCTTAATCAATGGCCCCTTTATCAGGCACAATCCCTGTGAGGGCAAGCATGCTCAGTAATCAGCACAAAGCCAGAACTAGGAGAGGGAATTTCCAATAATGCATTCCACACATTCCAGCTGTCACCCCTAACTGCACAAACAGAAGAGTATATGAAAATAAGGCATTTAGGGCTAGGCCACACTAGCATGCTTTAGCTGTGTTTTGAGATCCATTTGTGTTTTATGATCCGCAATGCCATATTATGGATAATGCAAAACCTAGGTTTAAGGGTGTGTGAACATTAATATACAAATTTTTTTTTAGCCTAGACATGCCCTTTAACAACTTAGTTCCTATTTATATAGGGTAGAAAAGGACTTGTCAATCAATGGCTAGTAGCACAAGTGGCTACCAGGCAATCATTTATATCACATGGGCAATTACAATTTAATAATAGACCTTTTTATAGGGGTTTGCGGGGTCCATGCTTTGCATCAAATCTGCATTCGATTTATACAGGGATATTTTCCTCTGTGTATATGGAACAACCATAGTTTTAGTTATTTAGATTAGAAAAAACACAATCTGAATAATAATAAAAATATCAATAATAATAATAATAATAATACTTTTGCACAACAAGCTGATGGTTACGTTGCAGGAAGGAGTGAAAAAACAGCACAAATCAAGTTACTATAGGCTTACCTTGGGTAATTGCCCAGAAAGATGCAATAATCAGGAAAGTGAAGGAGATGTGGGTAGTCATTGCTTGGCAGACAAACAGAGGCAGACACAGCTGTGATGATGATGATGAGAGATATCACACTCTTGTGCTGTCCTACAATATTCTATGCAGTGGCACGTTCTCTATTTATATACCAGTCGCTGCTCCTTAACACTTTCATTTCTTGGTTTCCCATCAGTCCCCCTCCCACACCCTTGTTATATAAACTAAGATTATTCCCAGTGTCCATTAGACTAAAAAAAACTCCCTTCTGTCACTGCAAGTACAAACATTTCCCCCTTTACAAGTTCTGTCCTTATTACAAGATTATCTCAAGTTATTATCTGGTACTTTTTTATGTATTGCACAACTGTCACCAGCACATTGAATGGTTGCAAAGAACTGTGGGAATTTTTTTTAATGGGGTTTGGTTTCAATTTAATAACCTTTTTTTGTTACTGAGATAAATCAACAAGGCACCTTTGCCAGAGATATCAGGTATCATTTCAACAGTTCAAAGAGCCATGGGCAAAACAGTTGGTTTCAATGTGCCATATATGGAAAGCTTCCTACTGAGAACATGGAGGTCATCCATGAAGTTCCCAGAATTCTGCTACATTAGGAAAAGTGCCAAAGACCAAATTCAACATGATCTAACTCAGTATAAGGAAATGTCCACCACCAGAACAAACATCTATATTTACCTTTCCCACCCCCCAAACCCCAAGATCATTATAGTTACTTGCCTCTCCTCCCTGAAGCCCATAATCCTTACCTTTCATCCCTACACTTCTTTTCCTTAAAAAGAAAAAGAGTGCTGATGCTTCATGAAAGGTAATTGCAAAAAATGGCATTTTATTAGTGCAAAACACACAACATGTTTCGGACACAGGGTCCTTTTCCAAGTGTGCCTCAGTCCACTGGATGCAGAGTCAGTCTTTAACAATGAATGACTGAGAAATGTAAGATTCATGAGCTTGCCCTTTAATGTGCAGGATTCTGATAATTATTATGGTTAGGAGCAACCATACTGCATTTTGGGATGAACTGAAATACATTTGGTATTCAAACTGGCCAAAGCTCAGTATTCAGTTGGCTGTCTGTCAGGGTGGTCTATGAACTAGCTGTCATACTGGTTGGTTAGTGGACTGGCTGTTAACACTGTTAGACTAGTAGACAGGCTATAAGTCTTTTTGGCTATTCGACTTCTGTCAGGCTGGTTGGTGAAGTGGCTGTAAGACTGGTGTAAACTGTATGACAAACTAAATGGCAGACTGGCTGGCTAGTGAACTGTCTAGAAGCATAGTTGGGCTGTGAGCAGGGGAGGACTGGCCCAGTAGGCTGAGGGGCAAATGCCCCCCGGGCTGGTCTCCAATGAAACATTTGGACTGCCACAGAAGCTATTAGCAAGTTACGTGCTTGAAAGGCACAGCTCACACCTCTAGATCTACATAATGAAAAACTTCAAGAAAAAAGCAAACTAGGCACACCACTATGTACAGTGACTAAAAATCCCTTTATTTGCTTACATCTGGGAATAATGTGCATATACATAAGACAAATTAAAAACACTTAAAATCCAATACACATTCCATTCACCATGATATGACCCTATAATCAGAACTCCCAGGCTCTAATAGTAACACAGCTCCCCCTTATGTTAAAACATGTCATAAGAGATCATACTCATCTGTCACCAGTCACTAACAGTCAGCAGTCACGGGGGATCAGAAGCAGCGTAGTGGCGCAACTTCAAAGCCAATGTAGAGAGCGGGTCACATGGGGAACAAGCGGTGAGTAACGCTGGACGCGTTTCGCACAAGGCTTTCTCAGCAGCGAATGCTATTCGAGTACCGGAAGGCTTTGAAGTTGCGCCACTACGCTGCTTCTGATCCCCCGTGACTGGTGACTGTTAGTGACTGGTGACAGATGAGTATGATCTCTTATGACATGTTTTAACATAAGGGGGAGTTGTGTTACTATTAGAGCCTGGGAGTTCTGATTATAGGGTCATATCATGGTGAATGGAATGTGTATAATTTGTCTTATGTATATGCACATTATTCCCAGATGTAAGCAAATAAAGGGATTTTTAGTCACTGTACACAGTGGTGTGCCTAGTTTGCTTTTTTCTTGAAGTTTTTCATTATGTTGATTTTGGACATGTGCACCCACCACTCTATTTAGAGTGTTTCTACTCTGTGCGAGCACTACTCTGTTATAATTTTCACACCTCTAGATCTAACATGTGCAAGAATCAGGAAACTCATCCTCCTTCAGATCGTTTACTAGTCAGCCCTCAAATTCATTAGCAGTGTTAATTAGCCCTCCAGTTCAGTGTCCAGTGTCATCAGCCCTCCACTTCATTAGCCAGTTTTTTCAGCCCTCCAGTTCATTAGATAGTGCCATCAGCCCTCCAGTTCATAGACCAGTATTGTCAGACCTCCAGTTCATTAGACAGTGTTAATCAGCCCCCCAGTTTATTATTCAGTGTTTGTCAGCCCTCCAATTCATTAGCTGGTGTTTGTCAACCCTCCAGCTCATTAGTAATGTTGCCAGCCCTCCATTTCATTATCTCATGTATCAGTGTAAAATGGGAACAGTGGTCTTAAAAGTGGGCATAACTTAAACAGTGTGTGACCTTAGCAAATTGAGCGTGGTTACAAATGTTGCAATCTACTGTGAAAGGGACGTTTGGTTGAATTTGCCCCCAAGGCCAAAAGGTCCCAGTCCTCCTCTGGGAGGAAAGTAAACGAGTAGACTGACTGTCAGCCTGGGTAGTATACTGGTTGGCAGCGTGGTTTCTGGTGGGGCTGGCAAGTGGTAGCAATGGTTGCTGTTTTAATGGCAGACAAGTCTTACAGAGGATTTAGTCTGGACTATGCATGTTCAAGCCCATGTTTTCAGAACCAAGCAGAGATTATATTATATGCAGGGGCGTATCTAGGGTCAGAGAAGATTAGGGGCACTTTTGGGCACTCTATGTGCCGCAGGCCGTGCGTCACACCCCCTTCCCGTCCTAATTAAGCCACACCCACTAAGTACTTAATAGGGATAAACAGAGACAAACAGACAGACAAACATTGATGAACCGAGTGATAGATAGATACACAGCTAGGAAGTTATAAATAGAAAGAGAGAAATAGATAGACATAGATAAGGTGTAGACAGAGATACACAAATTAATGACACAGAGGAACAGTATTCCATTATACTGGTAGCAAACTGGCAATTTCAGTATATACCGGTAGCAAACTGGCATTTTCATTATATACAAGTAGCCATAGGAATTTCATTACATACTGGTAGCCATTTCATTACATACTGGTAGCCATGGGGATTTCTTTACATGCTTATAGCCATTTCATTAGATACTGATAGCCATTGGAATTTAGTCACATACTGGTAGCTATGGGATTTTCTTTACATACTGTTAGTCATGGGAATTTAGTCACATACTGGTAGCCATTTCATTACATATGTTAGCCATGGGATTCACATACTGGTAGCCATTTCATTACATATGTTATACATGGGAGTCACATACTGTACTGGTAGCCATTTGATTACATACTGTTAGCCATGGGAGTAAAGTCACATACTGGTAACCATTTCATTACATACCGTCAGCCATGTGAATAAAGTCACACACTGGTAGCCATTTCATTACATATGTTTGCCATGGGAGTCACATACTGGTAGCCATTTCATTTCATATATTGTCCATGGGAATTAAGTCACATACTGGTAGCCATTTCATTACATATGTTGTCCATAGGAATTAAGTCACATACTGGTAGCCATTTCATTACATACTGTTAGCCATTGGAGTCGCATACTGGTAGCCATTTCATTACATACTGTTAGCCATGGGAATTAAGTCACATACTGGTAGCCATTTAATTACATTCTGTTAGCCATGGGAGTCACATACTGGTAGCCATTTTATTACATACTGGTAGCCATTTCATCACATACTGTTAGCCATGGGAGTCACATACTGGTACCCATTTCATTACATACTGTTAGCCATGGGAGTCACATACTGATAGCCATTTCATTTTATACTGTTAGCCATGGGACCCACATACTGGTAGTCATTTAATTACATTCTGTTAGCCATGGGAGTAAAGTCACATACTGGTAACCATTTCATTACATACCGTCAGCCATGTGAATAAAGTCGCATACTGGTAGGGAAGGTAAGTAATGTTTGGGGCACTTTCTGATATTAAAACTATAGCGGTTGGGGCTGGGGGAACAGGGAGACTATTACATAAAAAGGGTTTTACGCTAGGGGGAGGGACTCTAAATCAGGAGGGAGAGGGAGGGGAATGGAGGGGGAGAAGGGCTGCAGTACGCATGCCAAATTTCTCCCGGAGGGAGACAGGCGGCAGAGTCCTATATGGACTCTGCAATACTCCTGGTGGGCGTTTTTTTGGACTTTGGGGGGGGGGGGGGATAGCAGAAGAACCAGATGGAGCTGGGATGTAAGGTAAGGATTAAACTACACTACACAATGGGACCAGTAGTGGGGGGGATTATAGTTTTGGGGGTGGGCATGCCCGTTAATGAGTGTATTGCCCTGCACATAGGGAAGGTAATAGCCTAATAGGGCTATCATCTACTTGTGTGGAACAGAGAAGCTGGAGGCTGGAACATTGCCAGAAGAAGCCTTGCTGAGGAGCGCAGGGGCGGCAGTAGCACAACATGGTCGGCGCGATGACGTCATTGCCCCGGCATGTGCGATGATGAACGGACGATTTGGGGGCACCTCTTCAGGTAAATTATGTTAAAACATTCGGGGTATGCCAAAGATCCGGGGCACATGCCCCGAATGTTTTAACATAGATATGCCACTGATTATATGAGACAATTGAAAAGGTTTGGTATGGCTACCGTGGTCCTTTTTACACAGGAGCGAAAGTATCTTAACTATGAGTATTACTTCATGTTTTGGATACTGCTCTGGGTACGACTGTAGGGAGATCCAGAGAGTAATAAGAGCAGCAGAATGTTGCATTAATATTCAACTGGTTCTAGTATTTATACAAAGCGGTGTAGGATGGGGGCAATACACATTTTAGAGGATAGTTCTCATCCAGGGAATGGATGGCTCCAATTACTACATTCTGGAAAGAGATTCTGTAATATTAGAACAAGGACAGAACGGTTTAGGTGGAGCTTTTATCCACAGATTATAAGGATTTTGAATCAGGATATGCCCAGGCTTTTAGATATAGGTGTTAATAATAATGTATTATGAGCTAAGTTATTATAAGAGCATGTCCACCCCTTGAACAAAAATTTAACCTGTAAAAGAGAACCCCCCCAAAACCCCAGTTCCGTTTTACAATGTCACGATCCACCACCGCGGCTCCATTCTACTTCCTGGTGATGGCCGTGCAGCAACAGAAGAGGTGTGGACCAATCGGCAGTGGATCGTGGACTTGTAAGGCTCTTTTCTCAGTCTGGGAGCATCAGCGCTAAAGGGGTGTAAAACAGAAGTGGGAGTTGGCACACAGACTGGTAGTTTTGGAACCTTATCACAAAATGGGGGCCCTTCTTGGCCCAGGGCCCTGGTGCGGTTGCATTCCCTGCACCCCTGGTAGCTACGCCCCAGGCCACAGGATGAGGATGTAAATTTTCTATACACAAAGTTATTGTATGTATTTTCTGTTTTGAGGGTTCTGATTGGTGGATACTGTACAAATAAATGTGGGTTACTTAGGAATTTGAATATATTTATACACTGATTTATATATTTATTGTCCTTGAATATTACATATGTACATGGTTAAAGAATTAGATGATAGGACGTTTACAGAGAGTAAGTGCCAATGGAACTTTGGCTATGTGGACTTAAGTTCTAAGAGGCATATTCACTAACTTACGGTATCGGAAACTTACGGCCGCAGTTGTACATTTACTACCACTTAGCTGTACAATACCACAGCTGGTCTAAAGGCAAATGGACAATTACAATGGCACTCGTAAAATGGACAATTGTGATCATAAATTTTCCGATCGTTAAAACCCAGGTATCGCTACTTAACGATACTGCCCCTTTATAAATAGGGCCCAGTGATAGGACACTACTTAACTACAGATGTTATGCAATTGTTTCAGGTAGAGCAGAAAAGCGGAAAACCAGTAGATTGTGAATTCCCCATAACTACTGGTGATTTACAAAGATGGGTTTATTTGTTGACATCCGCCTTTGATATTGGAGATTACTGATATCAATCCTTTATAAATAAACTGGATCAGCTGGCAGGGACTTACGTCTTTATTTGATATCCACTAATATTTTGTAGTGAAGATGCACACCATTTTCTAATGCATTTCTCTTGCCCACTCAGATTACCAAACTGTACAGGAAGATTTATAATGACAACCGTCACATCACAACATCTAAGAAATTAGAGTTTGAGATATAAAGGAAAACAAAAGCGTATTTCCTGGAAAGAAGCAGTTATTGCTCATCTTGAGGCATCCACCTATTAATGTTTCCTCTAAATAGAGGCCTGTAGAGGATATAAGAACAATTTATCAGAAGGATTCCATTTTCATTTTGAATGGTGATTACCAGAGATACTGTCCTAAGACTAGAGTTGCATTAGGCATAACTTCCAATGTTTGTACCGAGAATGTGGGGGCACAGCTCCACCCCAAAAGGTCTACAGTGTCTTTCTCTTTTTGTCATAGGCCTCCAAATACACAATGGTAGATAATATACACAAACCTTGTACACAATCCATGTACTTGAGTTAAAATAGAGACAGCCAATATAAATCATTATTCCCTCAATAGTAGAAGTCATCCTTGCAGTCCATTGAAGACGGCTAGATTAATTGTGAACCTGCCTAAAAATAAGTTGAAAAGGATTGGTCACACCGGCCCCATCAAAAAAAAAAAGACCTGAAAAGCATTCAGCGTATTTGTGATGTTATGTATAGAACAAATGTGCTTTGAGTCCTTTAGGAGGAAGGCGATTTACAAATGTTATTGTATTGTATTGTATTGTACCCCTCGTAACTATAAATCTTATAGACAAGGGACTTGCTCACAAATATCTTCCTTAAGGAACTCTGGACCCTATAGGGTTGTTATTCTCTGGGGCATATTGATATACTGTATGTATACTTTACTAATTTATACTATTATTATACTATTATTACTAATTGTTCTACAATCAGGTTTATGTTAACCCTATATCAAAACACATGGACCATAATGCTCTGCTCTAAAGTATCCAGGTAAAGCATAAAGTAAGCCTGTGGGTGAAAAGTTTGCAGTATAAGGACCTGCAGTGTGGTTAGGTGCTCCTTCTAATAGAAGATTCTTCTGAAATTAACAGGCTGTAGCTTAAGCTAGCTATACCCTGGGTTAAGGTTGTATTGAGGAGTATTGCACCTATACACAGACATCCCATCCTGCTAAAACTAATGTCATGGAGGTACCACCACCACCTAACCAAATCAGCTATATAAGAATATATCACTATACATCAGTAAGCATGCTCCAGACTAGTACACTCTCCAGTACACTCCCATTACCATGAGTAAAAGTGCTGATGATCCCTGAGCTAATCTTTGGAAAAGGAGCGTTAAGATTCGTACACACGTGTAACGGTGACTATTTCAGGCAATGATTGTTAAGCTCAGTTGGTTGGTTGAAATGGCCTTACAGACTCCCATAACTGTTACATAAGTGTTTCTGACGCTCGCTCTCCTCCAATAAGATCTGGAATTCGTACTCTCACCTCACTCTTTAATGATTTCAGGGAGATTATATATACTTTCAGAGAGTCAGGGATCTGCTGTTAATATCAGATAGACTCCCTAAATTTTAGGGCAAGGTGGGATGTCTGCATACAGATGAATGTGCTTTGAACTTGTACATAGTGATACTTAATGCAGATGGCAGTGCTGCCATCGAGTACATATCTTGTTCTGACCATGGATGTTATCAAGAAGGCATATGACAGAGGCTCTCTAATGGATAAGTAATATAAAAGTACATGGAAGAACAAAGGAAGGGGGTATGGAAAAAAGGTGAGATAAGAGGGAGAACCCCTTACTTTGTCAGTACCTATTCAAGGGATACTAAAAGAGTTAGAGATATTATCCAGTGACATTGGGGGATTCTGATGCAGGACCCTAAATTATGTAATGTAGTCATGGACAAACCCAAATTCTCCTTTCGTAAGGGTGTCACCATAGGGACTGATCTCCTCCACACAAGGAGAAAATCTGGTTACAATATAAAGGATGTGATAAATGTGGCCGTAAGAGATGTGCTCTGTGTCCATACTTGAAGATGTCAAAATGTTTTATGAGTACTTCTACAGGACAACAATACAATATGACATCATATGCCAATTGTATGACAACGTACATGGTATACTTGGTCGCGTGTAATATCTGTGATAATAAGCAATATGTAGTGAAGACTTTAAGACCTGCCTATAAAAGGATCATGGAGTACATTAACTGCATACGGAGAGGAGACCCACAAACTGCGGTCACGGCCCACATGATAGACTACCAAAGTGGACGAAATGAGTGTAGTTTTCAAATGATTAATACGGCAAGAGAGGGGGAGAACTCCCCAAAATACTTCTGCGTAGAGAGACCATATGGATACATAAACAGAGAACTCTGGAACCTTTAGGGATGAATTTAGGGGCATATTTATAAACGAGCAGTAACTTTTCGCGTCCGGTTTTCCCGCCGTTTTCACCAAAATCACTATTTACACGGTTTATAACATGGCGAAAACCGTCCGGCAAAAGTTAACGCCTCGCTGGGGCTTAAGGGGTCCCGCAGCTCGAGCCGAGACCCCCCTCCCCAGCCCTATCAGGGCCTTCGCGGCACTTACAAGTGCCTTTGCAGCTCTGACAAGAGCCCTTTAGGGCTTATTGGGGCCCCGCAGCACAAACTGGGACCCCCCTCCCCCTTGTAAGTGCCCTTGTGGCACTGAGAAGTGCCTTTGGTGGGGGTCCCACAGCTCGAACCGGGACCCCCATCGAGCGGCTCTTAAAAGAGCCCATGGGCGACGTCTTCTTTCTTCCATCCTGTAACACCAGCTCCGCCGAGGCCACCAACCCCGAGAAGTACCCCAGGGGTACCTCCGGCGCTGGTGGCCTCGACAAGAAAATGGATTAAAACCACTGCGGAACTCAGATGCCATTGCAGTAGATGGATGAAGAAAGAAGCGACTAGTTACATTGGCTCCGCTGAGGCCAGCGGTGCCAGCGGGCTCACTGGTCGTGACTCTATCCCATCAGCCCCTCCAAGACCCCTGCTCCTGTCTCGGGATTCATGGTGGTATTGTACTTAGCGCATTGCGCTAATTGCAGTATCGCCGTGAAGATAGATCAAATTACCGGGCGCAAAACTTTTCGTTGCAATGACGCTCGCCATTATAAATATAGCGATAGCGGTATTTTTTCCACAGCGATGTGCGGTGGTAATTTAACTGCGCTACTATCGGCTGTTTATAAATATGGTCCTTAGAGTTTGAGTTGAACTGCTTTTTGAGTTAACTGAACAATGTTGGGATTAGAGTGTCCTGTTGTCTTTTTAACTCATTTATTTATGCCTCTTGGATATTCATGGGATTATATTTATATCAATATCTATATGTTTATACCTATATTTACACTGATTGGTGTACTGGTGTACCCATAGGTTTAAGTATTCTAGTATTTGAGTATTTAGGTATTTAATATTTACTGTTACGACTATATGTATTAGTATTCTTATGCTTGTGCAGCTGTATTTATACATTGTAGCTTGTTTTACCATCTTTTATTAATGCATTATCCATGTATCTATGTACTTATATGTTTATATATATTTATATTTGTATTGAATGAAGATGTCCACTATCTTTGTAGGTTTAATACACTTTAAGGGAGATTCAATAAAAGTTCTTATTGGTTACAATGGTGCTAATTTTGCCCCAACCAATCAGATCTTATTTAACATTTGAGAACTAACATCTGATTGGTTAGGGCAAAATTAGCACCATTTTAAACGATAAGAACATTTATTGAATAACCCTGTTTGTGTCAATGTTATGTTTCCCCACTGTATGTACTTCATCATTTAGATGAGTGGGTTTTTGACGCCGTATATATTTCTTCATGCCCATTCGCTATCACTATCTTTATGATTGTTAAGGACAAAGTGTAGTGCTTCCCCATAGATGATTTTAAATGGTGTTTTCTAAGACTTATTGTTGCCTTTAAGGTATATCTTTGAGAGCTTTATCCTTCTTAAGTGGCACGGATAAGCTACACTGTGTATGTATATATCTTTAGATGTTATATATTGTGGAGTATCACAATATGTATCTCTGCTACATCTAAAATGACTGCCACGCTCTCCTTTTATACCTTATATAATTGGTTTTATGGTGTTTTCTTTTAGGTATCATATCACATGTTTTGGGTTGGTGGTTATGGTTTAAGGGTTAAATTCACTTTGTTATGTATTTACACAGTTAGGGCACTTTACATTTAAAAATGGACACCCAGGAGGAGGGTTTTCCATTGGTCTCTGATGAAGCGGATGTGATCCCTGAAATGCGTCAGACCTCGCACTGGGTCACTCATTGTACCATATTATGAATAAAATTGCAGTCTCGTAGTCCGGATTGGTTTCCATTATGTTCAGAGTAGAGTCGTTTAAGGCTATGGTGTTGTGTGCATAAATAGATAGCGGGAGCTGGACCGGTACTGTGGACAACTTCCGGCACACTAGGGTTCCTGGCTGCCATTACACAGTTTGGGAGGAGCTCCTGCGGACTGGCTGACTGGATTTGTGAGTGCTTTGGAAGTTTCTTGTCAATAAAAGGAAACTTCTTGTCAAAGCAAACTTCTTTGCTCTTCAGTTTTTCGAGGTAAAGAGCCAGTCAGCTGTAAGGGCCAAATGCTGCATGGTCTGCCTATAGCAGTGGTGGCGAACCTATGGCACTCAGAGCCCTCTCTGTGGGCACTCACGCACAGCTTTTTAAAATCCAGCCCTTGAGAAAGTGTAGCATCCGTGAATATCAGTCTCTCTCAGCTTCTGCACATTCCAGCACACAAGGATGGGGAGGGGTGTGTGTGCAATAAGTGAGAAACTGCTGCGCAAGAAATCTCTGTCCTTCTCTGCCCCATGGCTGCCACAGCATGCCAAGTAGGCAAGGAATGTCAATTTATCCCGTTTACTGTACAGATGTCTCCATCTTCTTGGCATAGTTTGAAGGGAACGGGGGTATTCTCAATGAGTTTCATATGAGGGGGGGGGACCTGACAAGCCAAGGGAAAGATGATTTCTTACCCAAAATAAAAGTAAATTGATTTTATATTTGTTCAGCTCTTCATGAGTTACAGTTTTGGATCTCATACTCTTGTCTGGTAATGTGGTATTAATAGGTAATGTATCTACTCTATCAGTCTGTGTCTATCTGTCTGAGTTGTTTCAATCAAATCTCAGTATTCTGGTTAAATTGCCGTGTTAGCACTATGCAATAAATAAGTGGGTTTTGGGTTGTCTCTAAAAGGTTCTCCATCACTGGCCTATAGCCACCTCCTTTGTGCATTTGGGAGGATATTAGAAGCCACTTTGAAGTCCTGTGACATTTATATGGTCATGAAATGCCGTGACCTCAAAGGACCTTAAAGGTTGAAGTATAACTTGCCCATAGACCTTTTTTGTATACGTAGTTAGAATGTGTAAGCTCAGTGGTCAGTGCTGTGAGCAGCAGCCGTACTAAAGGGGTTAAATTGATATGTTACATGAGAATATGCCCAATTTATGATAATACTGGTACAATGAAGATGATAGATTCCACGTGTACTACTGTGTGGCCTTTGCTACTATCCATCATGTCCTGAAAAAAATAACACTTTAACATTCTGGCTCCCATTGATTAATACTCTTTCAGACGTATGCCCTTGCACTTTCTGATGACCTCAAGGCGCCTAAATTGCAGATAACTATAAGACAGCAGAAAGGGCTATTGTGGCACCTGTAACCCCCCTCCCCCTAAAATTGCATGTGTGTTTATCCATGCTAACTCCAGAGTTTACAAAGGACACAGTCTCCCACCTACTCATTCATTATCAAAACTATTTTTGAGTAAATCCACTTGGAACTCCTGCTTACATCCCATTAATTCCTAAAATAGATAAATATGTTCTTGTTTACTCTTTGCTGTTACATAGGTTTCCTTTTTATAACAATTAATCCAGGTTGAGATTGGCTTCTATTAGCATGGAAATTCCCATTGGGCAAAGGATGGAAAATGCAGTTAGTAACACATTTAATACTGGGGGGTAATGTACAGTACAGTAATACAATGCGGTAGGTCTACATTTCTTTTTATTAAATAAATAGTATAGCATTAGAAATCACACACTTATCAAACTGAGGAATAATGTTTAAGGGCTTGAAAAACCATAAACTCCAACTAGCTCATTTACAAACTTTTGAAGTTAAAACTAGCTAACTGATTCAATATCGATTAGGTCGACATTTGCTCAAGCTTTGCGCTGGATGTGCGGGTTTCACAAAAGACACTTTTTGCATGAGATTTTAACGAATTTACCAACATTTACCGCGTACATTTACCAAACGCGATATTGGCGTACATTTCTCCAAGCATCTTAAAATGTTACAATAACACACAAACCCAAATGACTGACACAGTATAACAATGGTTTGTAAATAGCACATAGGTATGCAGGTATGGTTTATTTATAAAGCTCCACTTAGGGACTGTACAATAACAATATACAAAAAAGTCATACAAGAGGGGCAAATACACAAATAGTTCAGTACATAAATATATAAATAGAAGAGCTAGAGCCTTGCCACAAGAGGAAAGGATGTCCCTGCCCCATAGAGCTTACAATCTAGTTACAGAGACCTTTGATGAAAGCAGTTTCAATTTACCGTATTTAATAGGTCTAAAGGGGTTGATTTACAGCTTTTTAACACACATATATTAAGTATCTGGAAGCCAATTTTGTGAGCTATTGGTTTGCAAATGAGGTCACTAGGGGGCATATTTATAAACAATCGCTGATATCGCCATTTTTGCTAAACGCAGGACATTGCAATGGAAAATAGAAGTGTTTTTGCTGTACTTATAAATCTGATAGTTTATCATATGTCAGTAAATGTAGAAAAATATTCCAATACCCCCTGGACCCTTTAATAATGAGAAACACTCTTTAGAAACACCTTCCAAGGACCCACTGGCAGGCTAGATATATGGCCACCTAAGCGTTTTCGCTACCTCAGACTTTAAGCAATTTTAAAGGCTAAACTCAACGTAATCAGACTTCCATCTATTCACAGGATGTTTGGTGTTTGGTTAATTCATATGGGAGAATGCAGAAGCATTTTGCTCCAGACGCTGTAGCCCCTCACACAGCCACTGTTTTTGTGGGTTGACACAATTTGCTCTCTGTGAATACCGAAAAAATGCTGTATTTATAAAACATTGTATTACTGTACAATTACACTGTATTACTGTATCACAATAAAACATTTTACACAGAAATTTACATTTTACTGTTTTATTTTTAATGAAAAATGGTTTAACAAAGCCAATAAATACATAAATAACAAAGCAAACAAACACATAATTAATTAAGCAAATAATTTATACTGCGGCCCAGTACTGTATTGGGAGATGAATGACAACTGAAAGGCGTCTTCATTGTCTCCTTCATCTTCTTCTTTGTCTTCCTTCTCGGAAGTAGACTCAGACTGGGACATGGCTGGTGGAATAAGCTCTCTTTTCATTAGTTTATCCCAGTCTATTGTCTGTGTATCAGGGAAACAAACAAAGTAACTGATTAGATTTTGTTTTTATTACATTTGTTCTAAAGGTACACACATACGCGCGATCGCATGTCCTGACCCGCGACGCACAATGTGGAACGAACGTTTTGGCCGATAATCGGCCCGTGTGTAGGCACTTTATCGGCCAAAACGATCATTTGTTCGGGGATCCGCCTGGTCAGTTGGTCGATCCCCGACCGAATGTCCGTTTCCCGTTTGTTCCTACACATCGTGCTTAGCGGGTCGGGACCTGTGATCGCTCGTGTGTACGAACCTTAAGGAAAAGCACAAACATACCTCAAAAAATGAATGTTTTTTGATGTCTTCAGCGCCACATAATCCAGCTCCAAGACGGGTTCTACCATTTTTATCCAAAAGCTACAAAACAAGAGTATTTGTTACTATTTATAACACGCAATAGCGGATTAGTTAATACTGTAATAATAAAGTGGAGCCCCAGATTAGGGGTTAAACCAAATCTGAATGGAAATAATCTGGGTGCAACATAATACTACGTCTGTTACATAACCAGATTAAGGCTGGATATTGTCAATGGATTCCTATCACAAACGTAGTAACAAATACCAACAGTACAAACACACACACGCGCTCTGGTAACTTACTGTAGGTATTAAGTGTTTGGTTTCCTCGTCCATGGTTAGTCTTGGCTCTTTAAACATGATGCATTGTTCTAATTCCGGGATATTTTTCCCTTGGAATGCACGCTAAAGAAAAATATCTCAGTTTTACTACAAAAAAGCAACAATGCCACAAAAAGCTACAAAGTTTTTCCAAAGTTAGAGAAATGTGTGCATTTTCTATTGTTATGGGTAGAAAGTTACATACACGTCTGATATCTATAGAGAGCAATATATAGGGAGGCTCCTTGATTGCCCTATAGTCCGGGTTCTGTCGGTATCAGCATGGATACATGCCCATCTGGTTTGGAAGCACAGTGCTAATTTCCTATAAAATTATCAGTGAAAGGCTCATTGGTTCTAGTAAAAAAATGTTACTTACTTCACCGACCAACATTTCATAGATGATCAACCCTACTGCCCACCAATCCACAGTTTGAGTGTAGGGTTCTTGTTTTATCATTTCTGGGGCTTTATACAAAGGTGTTCCGACATTCTCATTTATTTCACCTTGGTAGCCAAATCCTTCACCAGAAACAAAATATAATAAATTACCATAAAACACATCCTGAATGGCATTATTTTTGTTCACATGTTTCAAGGAATCCCAAATCCTACCTTCTATGCAGAGTCCGAAATCTGCTATTTTGGGGGATCCAGAAGAATTTAATAGGACATTTGAGGGCTTCAGATCTCTGAAGGACAAAAACAAATATTTAAAAAAATATAAATAAAATGTTCACCCCCAAAATAAAAAAAGAAATTATAGGTAACTTATCCCCTATGGACCCAACTGCAATTATTTCACTTTCAGTGTCAGATTGTCCTTATTATTTACTGGTGATGTTCTGCCCTGCTGTCTGCCCCATTCTAAAAATCTGAGAGCTTCTGAGAAGTAAAATGAATGCAGTTGGGTTCATTATCTATACTTCAGTCTTAATGCTCTACCCAATAACATAATAAGGCCCCAGCCATCCAAATAAACATATCTTATGTATTATCATTAGCACTTACCGATGGACGATGTTGTGATCGTGTAAGAATTGCACCCCAAGCACAATGCAGGCTCCGTAAAATCTGCAGATATTAAAATAAAATTCTTTATGTTTGTAGTAGGGGAAATATATCAACCAAAGTTACTAAAGTATAGGGAGTTGTCCGTGATTGTAGGGAGTATGGCAGTCACAAACGTTCCCCCTATACTTTATATATTCTTTACATAGGGAGTATAGCAGTCACAAACGTTCCCCCTATACTTTATATATTATTTACATAGGGAGTATGGCAGTCACTAACGTTCTCCCAATACTTTATATATACTTTATATAGGGAGAATGGCCGTCACTAACGTTCTCCCTACACTTTATATATACTTTATATAGGGAGTATGGCGGTCACTAACGTTCCCCCTATACTTTATATATACTTTATATAGGGAGTATGGCAGTCACTAACGTTCTCTCTATACTTTATATATACTTTATATAAGGAGTATGGCAGCCACTAACGTTCTCCCTATACTTTATATATACTTTATATAGGGAGTATGGCAGTCACTAACGTTCTCCCTATACTTTATATATACTTTATATAGGGAGTATGGCAGTCACTAACGTTCCCCCTATACTTTATATATTCTTTACATAGGGAGTATGGCAGTCACTAACGTTCTCCCTGTACTTTATATATACTTTACATAGGGAGTATGGCAGTCACTAACGTTCCCCCTATACTTTATATATTCTTTACATAGGGAGTATGGCAGTCACTAACGTTCCCCCTATACTTTATATATTCTTTACATAGGGAGTATGGCAGTCACCAACGTTCCCCCTATACTTTATATATACTTTGCATAGGGAGTATGGCAGTCACTAACGTTCCCCCTATACTTTATATATTATTTACATAGGGAGTATGGTGTGTACTCCCATCTGTCAAAAATGGCAGACAGAATCTTGCAGATTGGCACTGTGTGCACCCGCCTTAGGATGTCACAAGTATTGAAATTCTACAGCAATTACAGGTAAACCATCATATCATCTAGATTATTATTTATCCTGTATTTACAGTCCAAGTGTGAGACAACATCCCCAACATATAATACTTACACAGTCCTGTCAAGTGATATTGGTCCACTTCTCAATTGTGCGCCTAATTCCCCCAGAGCAGCATATTCCAATGCTAAGTACTCATGAGTCGTTGTTGAGATGCGTCCGAGAAAGCCAATCAAGAAAGGGCATTCTTGGGCATTTCTCTGGATCAATTGTAGGATTCTTCTCTCTACATTAAAGCTAAAAAATGAGGTTTGCATGTCAAAGCAGTGCAGGTGAATTTATAAAGCAGAACATCCATTAAAGAAATAATTGTCCCCCTTATGATAATAGCTCATTCGCATTATACATAACTGGTATTTTGGCAGATCAAAGAACAACAATGGCAATCCAATGCAAACTAAATTCAAAACTCTCTATGTCTATCATTGGCCCAGCCTAAAAATACAAGTCTTATCACTATACTAAAATTCTATTGTCACTGACCTCCGAAGATTGAAAGGTTTTTCAAAGCTGATACAATCTATAACTTTAACGGCAACGTCTGTGTCTGTTTCTCTGTGTTTTGCCAAAAGAACCTGGAAAAGGAGACGATTTCATGACTTCCGAATAAGTTAAAAAGGATCATATAATTACTCAGTAAAGTAAATAACTCACTTTGCCAAATGCTCCTTGACCCAGAGTATCAGAGAACAGAAAATCTTCTAAAGATAGTTCAGGTTTCTGCTCTTCACTGAAAAGGAATAATGAAGAATTGAACACAAGTGCTACAGAATAAAACCAACATACAGTATTTATAAACTAGAGGCAAATAGCCAGTCTTAAGATGGCCTTAAATGGCCAGATGTTCTCATGTATGAGTGGGCTTTAAAGCCCCAGACACAGAAAACAGCACAGCCAATAAAAGGCCCCATCTCAAACCACATATAGAGATAATGTGTGATATTAAATTCTATATAACTTACACCAGTTCATAAGGTTCCAGCTCAAAACGTTTACATTCTGCTTCTTCTTCCCAATGTTCTGATTCTTCTTCCCATACTTCTGGTATCATCAGCATGGGGACAGAATCAGGCTAAATATGGAAATAAAATGCCATTAAATACCACGTTCTATGGCCAGTTGTTATGTATTATATCCACCCATTGCACTGAGCCCTATGTGATTTACAGAGTCTATGGGTAGGTAATGATACATTTAGCTTTGTCTCAGGTAATTTGTCCCCATACAATATCTGATACCCTGTGATTGTGGCAATCAACTAATATCATTAATTTCATTAAAGGGCATGTCCACCCCAAAACTAGATTTTAACCCATTACTGGCCCGACTGTGTAGTGTAATAAAATCCTTACATTACATCCCAGCTCCAAATGGTTCTCGTGTAATGTCCCTGTAAAGTCCCAAAAAGTGACCACCAGGAGCCTGGCAGAGTCCATATAGACATGCAAAATTTTGCCATGCGCAGTGCAGCCCTCCCCCCCTCCCTCTCCTTCTCTCTCCCTCCCTCTCCCACTCATTTTCCTCTCCCTCCCCCTAGCACAAACCCCCTTTGCTGTAGTGTAGGGCTCCCTCTCCCAGCCCCAACCGCTATATTAATATTTGCAGAAACTCCCCCCAACTGTACTTACATTACCTCTTTCCCCCGGTGTTCTGGATAGCCGGAAGCCGCGTCCGTGATTGGCTGCCTCTCAGCCAAACTTGAACGCAGCTGCCGGTCTGAATCCCCGATTGCAGTTTCATGCAAGCAGAGGGCTGTGACAGAACATCGGAGGAGAGAGGTAATGATCGGAGGAATTTCTGCAAAACGTACTATGGTGGTTGGGGCTGGGGGAGGGAGCCCTACACTACAGAACACTACAGCAAAACTTTGTCAATGGGGTGGACATGCCCTTTAAAAATCTGTTTTATCCCATGTTATTCAGGTATATTTTAAGCTGCTGTTCAATTTCAATGTACTAACCTTGGGGACATCATCGAAGACATTCCATGTATCTAAATTGGATTCCTCCTCAATAGTTTCATGATCGACAGAGTTAGAATCTTTGAAACTGGAATATTCCAACAGTGATAGAGAAACTGGAAAAATGTAAAATAAAATATTGATGTAAACATATTATTTGGAGGTTGTCAGCTCCTGTATGATGTGTGATGTACAGTGCGTGGTGTTTGCACAAATAACACAGCCCACTATAATCTCTCCTATACTGTACCTGGAGCTGACTCGGGTCTATCCACGTTTATAGATAACTGGAAACTGGAGTCCTGGAAATGATCATAAATGAAAACAGGAACATTAATATGGATATGGCAGAAATTGTGTATATTTGTGTTATATGTACAATGGTGATGTACTAACCATAGAAAGATCGAATATACTCCAAATAATAGTTTCAAAACTGCTGGATTCTTCCTTCTGTAGTTTCTCTCCAGTGCTAGTTCCAGCATTAACAGGAACAGAACCATCAGATCCAGAATGATCTAACAGTGAATCCAAAATGATAAATTATAAAAACTGGACCCAGGTTGTTAGTTTGACCTTAAATATGCATTAAATATTGTGCAAATTTAAAGATGTGTTTTTAATGTATTGGGGTTAAAATGAAATTCTCTCTCTTCTCCAAGAGCTTTATATAAGCTTGAGCATGTGCAGAGGAGGGTGCAGGTGAAACTGCAGTCAATCATTGGTTGTGATATCTGCAGTCACAGCCTTGATTGACAGCATGGAGGGAGGGGTCAGCTTACTCTGCCAGAATGGGGACAATAATTATCCTTAAATATCTGGTTAGTAATGTGAAAAAATAACACAAACCCAAATTAAATTCTTATAAAACTCTCACCATGTATGTGAACTAAAACCTGTACCCATATTATAAATATATATTCAGTCACAAGGAAAAGGAAGGACACCACTTTCAATTCTAATGTTTTATGTATCAAGAAAAAATAAAAAATCATCTGGCCCTTACTAGGTTCCAAACCAAAGAAAATAAACCAATCTCTCTCTTAAAGGAGAAGTTCAGTGCAAATACATATGCTTGCCCTTGACCCAGCGCCTGGGTTGATTCAGTTGCTCAGTAGAGATCTGAGCATCTTTGACCCATCCAACGGCCAATCAGTAGAAACTACTGTTAGGAACATTCCAAGGATGTGGTGCATCCTGGGAAGAAGGATCATTAAAACCTGAATTGTCAGCTCACTAATGTCAACAGCAGGGAACAGCAAAGGGTATGAAATCAACTTATTTTTCAAAATGGGAGAGAATATGTAGAATAACTAGGAAGGCATTACACAAACTAACAATTTAACAAATATTGATAATTTCCACTGAACTGTCCCTTTAAATAACAAACCTGGTTTGTTCTCCTCCTCCTTCTGTTCGTTGTTCCTAGAACTTTTCGCGCAACATTTCCCACAATGCAATAGTCTCTTACACCGAGACTGCCAACGTTTCCAGCAGGAAATCTTTTTCTTCCGAGGGATTATTTCACCCACAACTTTAACTTCATTGTCTTTGTGAAAGTTTCCTTCATTTGCATTTGCTGGAGTTGGTGTCAAGTTGACTTTGGAATTCTAAATAAGAACATGAGAACAAACTATTTTGTGAAATTACCAGAAAACTATACAAACAGGGTTTGTAGAGAGCCTACCACCTGCTACTTGGTTATACATATAAAAGGACAATTATACTTTCCTTCCCTCCGCTCCTCTTCTGCTGTCCACACTTTATATTCAGGGTGAGGACCTACAGTAAACCGGTGGGTCCTTACCCCTGGGTTCACTTGACTTGAGCCATATACTTGTAGGCTGCTTCGGTAGGCTCCGCCCCTCCTCCTTGTCAGCTACGAGGCCAATAGGAAGACACACTTCTTTGAAGAAGTGTGTCTTCCTATTGGCCTCATCACCGATGGGGAGGAGGGGGCGAAGCTTTCTGGAGCAGCCTGCAAGTAAGTATATGGCTCAAGTCAAGTGAACCCAGGGGTGAGGACCTACCAGTTTAGGTCCTCACCCTGAGTAGAACGTACGGACAGAAGAAGAGGAGTGGAAGGAAGGTAAGTATAATTGTCCATTAAGAGACACCTGTACCTATATTTGTTGATGTTCTATTAGTGAAGGTCTTTTAACCAATCTACAAGCCTTTTTGCTTAGCTGGATGTTAGATATAGAAATCATTAGTATAGTATAGTATAGTATTTGAGGTTGAATAAAGACATACGTCCATCCAGTCCAACCCATCTATCAATATCCTCATTTCCTGCCTAACTGTTGATCCAGAGGAAGGCAAAAAAACCCCACCAAATTTATGAAGGGGGAAAAAATTCCTTCCTGACTCCAAGTGGCAATCGGAAATTTCCCTGGATCAACTCTACTTTATGTATCAATACCAGTAACTTGCAACATTCCTTGTTTGCAGAAACTCATCCAGCTTTTTTTTGAAACTGACCAATGAACCTGCCATTACAACGTCCACTGGAAGACAGTTCCATAGCGCTTACCGTTCTCACAGTGAAAACCCTTTCCGAGCTTGAAGCCTAAACCTTTTTTCTTCAAGTCTTAAGGGGTGTCCTCGTGTCTTTGACATGTTCTCTTGGTGAACAATGCCCCAGATAGTTTATTGTATGGCCTGTTAATGTATTTATACACAGTAATCATATCCCCACGCAAGCGCCTTTTCTCCAGCGTACTAATTGTAACTTTTCCAGTCTCTCTTCATACAAGCTCCCCCAATCCCTTATTAATTTAGTTGCCCTTCTCTGAACCCTTTCCATTCAAAGATGTCCTTTTTGTACACAGGATTCCAAAATTGCACTGCATATTCCAAATGAGGCCTTACCAATGCTTTGTAAAGAGGGAGAATTACATTTTCCTCCCTTGAATCCATACCTCGCTTTATACAAGACAATACCATGCTGGCTCTGGCGTTGCCGCCTGGCACTGCTTGCTACCTTTAGTTGTTATCCACCAAAACTCCAAGATCCCTTTCAACAGGGATTCACTTAACACAGAGCCATTTATAGCATAAGTAGCACAAGTATTTTAAGTCCAAAATGCATCACCTTACATTTATCACATGAATTCATCTGCCACTTAGCAGCCCAATGTGATAATCTATCTAGATCCCCTTGCAACGATTGCACATCCTGTTTTTAATGGTCGACAAAGTTTTGTGTCGTCAGCAAACACAGAAACCTTGCTGACAATACCCACTTCCAAATCATTATAAATAGATTAAATAGAAGCGCCCCAACACAGAACCCTGTGGCACCCCACTTAGCACTTTAGTCCATAATGATGAAGCCCCTTAACAACTACTCTCTGCATCCTATTCTTTAACCAATTTTCTATCCATGTACAAATGGTCCCCAGACCAACAGACCTTAGCTTATTCATTAGTCGCCTATGGGGGACTGTATCAAAACCTTTGCAAAATCCAAGTAAACTACATCTACTGCTATACCAGAGTCTAAATTTCTACTTATCCTCATAAAAAGCCAAGCAAGTTAGTTTGACAAGATCTTTCCTCCTAAATCCATGCTGGTTACTACTTATAATGTCAGTCCTTGAAACATACTCTGAAAATGATCCCTTATTAAACTTTCCAGGATCTTCCCCACCACTGAAGTTAAACTTACAGGCCTGTAATTACCTGGCTGTGAACGACTACCCTTTTTGAATATTGGAATAACCAGCCTTTTTCCAGTCCAGAGGCACACCACCGGACATGAGGGAATCAGCAAAAATAGAAACACTGACCTAGATAAACTGAACTTAGCTCCCTAAGTACCCGGGATGTATTTTATATCCGGTCCAGGAGATTTACTAATATTAACCTTATTTAGTTCTTTCTGTCCCATATCCTCGGTTTACAAAGTGACTTGAATCTTGTATACCTTTATTGCTACTATACTCTATGATATCTGTACTTGGATCTTCTATAGTGTATACAGAGGAAAAAAAATTATTCAAGACATTTCTTATATCGCCATCCCCGTAACAACTTACCCCATTAATTAATGGTGTCACATTCTCAGTCCTCATCTTCTTACTATTAATATACTTAAAAAATGTTTAGGCTTAGTGATGCTTTCTTCAGCTATCCTAACTCATTATTAATTAGCTAGTTTGATTGCTTTCTTACACTCCTTGTTACAGTTTTTATACTCCCTAAAGCCCTTTCCGTTCCCTCGGCCTTATAGGTTTTAAATGCCTTTTCTTCCTTACCATTTGCCTCTTTACATCAGAATTCAGCCACATGGCGCGGATTTATTTTTTTTCCATTTATTTCCAAGGGTTATAAATTTAGATGAACTGGCTTAAAATCCCCTGAACACAGTCCACTTCTGTTCAGTACCTTTACCATAATACATATCCCAGTTGACATTCTGAAGAGCTGCTTTTAACCTGGGAAATTTGCTTTCCTGAAATTAAATGTCTTGTTAACCCAGCGCACTTTTCCTTTCGATAACAAAGTCCAAATGCCACTATTTCATGGTCACTATCCCTAAGCCTCCAGTTACCTTATATCTATAATGCGCTCCACAATGTTAGATAATACCAGATCCAACGAGCTCCTTTTCTAGTAGGAACCTCAACCACCTGTGAGAGAAAATTATCCTGCAGCAAAATTCAGGAACTCATCGCCTTTTTCTGTGATGGCAGTTCACCACACCAATCAATTTCAGGGTAATTGAAGTCCCCCATAATGAGCACACTCCCCAAACTTGCAGCCCTTGCCAACTGCATATGAAGTTGACTCACCTCCTCTCTGCTAGCATTTGGCGGCTATAGCAGACACCAACATGACATTACCCCCTTTCCTGTTGCCTAATTCCACCCATATTGCCCCCACTTTATCATCCATATCACCAGCTATCTCTTCTTTTAAATTTGGCTTCAATTCTTTTTTAACATATACACATACTCCTCCCCCTTTCCTTTTTTTTTCTGTCCTGCCTAAACAAGGCATATCCTTCTATATTTACAGCCCAGTCGTGAGAACTGTTCAACCACGTTTCTGCTATACCTATTACATCATACTTTTCATCAATGCCATCATTTCCAATTCACCCATTTTGTCAGCCAGGCTTCTCATTTGCAAACATACATTTAGATTATGATCCTGTAATTTATTCGTACACTTTGATACACATTCCTCCTATCCCCTATGCTAGCCCCACCCCCTTTCCACCACCACCACTGGCCTATCTACACCCTGCTTCCTCCTGGACAATCTATCCCAGTGAGACTGCTAATACCCTCCCCCCCCAAACCTAGTTTAAAATCTCCTCCACCCTATAGCCATCTTCTCCCCTAAAACAGCTGCACCACCATCAGTGAGGTGCAACCCATCCCTACTAAAGAGCCTGTAGCCGACAGCAAAGTCTGCCCAGTTCTCAATAAACCCAAACCCTTCTTCCTTACACCACTCTCTTAGCAACGCATTAATGCTCCTAAGCTCCCGCTGTCTCCCTGGCTTAGCACGTGGCTGCGGTAGTATTTCTGAAAACACTACCCTGGAGGTCCTGCTTTTATCTTGGCCCCTAGTTCTCGGAAATCATGTTTAAGGACCTCACCTCCACCTCTAACTGTCATGGCACCAATGTGAACCAAGACCGCCGGGTCACACCCGGCCCCACCCAATAATCTGTCTACACGATCCACCACATGCCGAACTAGCTACACACAGCCACAGTCAACTTATTTTTTTGACAAAGGCCCAGTCTGGTATTCCCCGTTTTAAGGGCTTCTGAGATGTTTAATTTTTTTAGCCTTTAACTCTGTGCTAGTGGGGATGTTCTCAGCTCTTTGTTGCAGGCTTCTGATGACTTTTTACAAACAAATTAATTTATTGGAAGACGTTAGTTTTTATTTGAAGAAAAGGTGGTGCTAGAAAACACACACATCCTATATATGTTCGTGTCTCCGTGCGTGTCCCTAAATGATGCTGCTGTGCTTGTGCAAGATGGAAATGTCAACGGACCTCTGCGTGTGCGCAGAACGGATGGGAGGCCAGAAAATTCTTAGTTGCTGCATCCATGTGTGGCCCTGAATAATGGTGGTGTCCGTGTGTCTAGTACCCGTTAATGTAACGGGCTTAATGTCTTGTAAGTAACAAATTCCTAGCAAACATATAAAATAGGATAAGCACCTAACGTACCGTTTCTATTATGCTCGAATTATTGAGTTGACACATACCCTGCAATTAGCTGTTTATAGTCTGTGACTAAAAATGGCCGCGGAGTTCTTGCGTTTCCTAAACTGCTTGCATTATTTGGGGAAGGGGCACACACACATACAGGGCGATGCTAAATATAGAGGTTATCTGAAAATGGGTGAGAGTTTCAGATTAACGGAACATTTATACATGTAAAGAAATTGTTTCAATTATTAGATTAAAGAAAATGTGTGTGATGACAGCGTGTGTATCCGTTAGAATTTAACATTGAACTTATATCCCAAGGGACTCTTCTGCTTGATTTTCTGTTTGATAATGATTTGGCCACAATGACAAGTTATGAATATTATAATAATACATTATAGAGAATGCTTTATCAGTCTCCTACTTAGAAAGAATTCCTATGGGACAATTTATCATTCTCAGCCCAAAGCCAATGTTGTGCGTTTTTCACATAAGAGCAATGCTGGGAGCCAAGCTGTCAAGGAGCAGCTCTAGATAACTAGAACTATCTATTTAATCCACACAGTGAAACTGCTACATAAGATTTCTCCATATAGGTGAGGGTTAAAAGAATACTCTGTAATAAACAAGCCAGGCTGATCCCCATAAATATATATAATACGATGATTATAAAAGAAGTCAGATCACTCTTTTTTAGAGAGTTGCAGCTCAAAGGATTTTCATTGTGTGCACAATGTCAAGCACCAATCCAAGGCTTAAGGTCACAGACTAAAATAAACATCAGAGTATTTAAGCAAACGGGGAATACCTACCAATCACTGACAGAATATTCAGAGCATATAAGTAAACAGGAGGTGGAGGTGAGCGTGGTGGACCAACTAAAAGTGTCTGGTGAACTCAAGGGCTGACTTGACACTGGCTGGTGAACTGGTTCCAATTCAGCAGATACTGAATTAGTTGAGACCTTTAGTTCAGCAGACAATGTAAGATCAGCTCTTCAGTTCAGCAGACAAGTAAGATCAGCCCCCCAGTACAGCAGACACTGTAAGGTCAGGCTTCCAGTTCAGCAGACATTGTAAGGTCATCCCTTCAGTTCAGCAGACACTGTAAGGTCAGGCCTCCAGTTCAGCAGACACTGTAAGGTCAGGCTTCCAGTTCAGCAGACATTGTAAGGTCATCCCTTCAGTTCAGCAGACACTGTAAGGTCAGGCCTCCAGTTCAGCAGACAT
Organism: Hymenochirus boettgeri; assembly: GCA_019447015.1. Taxonomy (NCBI): domain Eukaryota; kingdom Metazoa; phylum Chordata; class Amphibia; order Anura; family Pipidae; genus Hymenochirus; species Hymenochirus boettgeri. The sequence goes on along the minus strand of JAACNH010000786.1, from coordinate 43,831 downwards.
TGTAAGGTCATCCCTACAGTTCAGCAGACACTGTAAGGTCAGCCCTCCAGTTCAGCAGACATTGTTAGGTCAGTCGTCCTGTTTAGCAGACACTGTAAGGTCATCTCTTCAGTTCAGCAGACATTGTTAGGTCAGCCCTCCAGTTCAGCAGACACTGTAAGTTTAGCCCTCCAGTTAGCAGACACTGTGTGCCCCGCATAAATGCCCCGCACGTTTATCAATGCAAGTGTGCAACTGACTGAAAAAGTTGGAGAACTACTGCTCTACTAAGAAACTGAATCAAACCAGGTGCCACATCAAGGTCAAGACCATAACGGTCTCTATTAGGGGTCCTGCAAACAGGAAGTCAGTATTTTAAAGAATTCAAAATTCTGAATGGGCAGATTAAGGTAATTAGGATGAAAGAGTATTCATTTTCACTGACCTTCCCCTTTAATCTTTATTTTTGTAATTTATATTATATTTGCATCATATGGGTGAAAAGTGGGCAAAAGGGTAATGCTTCACAGAATACAAACACATAGAGCAAGATAGGGCACTAGTGTAATACCAAATGGATGTAGGAGTATATAAGCAGTGAAAAAATAAAACCCTATATAATATGGGGAGGTGCTGGTAAGGAAAAGAAAAAGAACTACATGAAATCAGGAAGGCCTTGCTGATTTCATGTAATGCTACACAGCTGCAGAACCATTGAGATCTGGACATACCTCACACCACATTGACTTTTCTCCCTTGGAGTATGCATTGCGCAAGGGAAAGTGGGCGGAAGGGTAACACATGACATTCAGAAGGTGCCTGTCGAGCTGTCTTTTATACCCAGGAGGTTGGCACTGCTAAAAATAGCTGTCATTGGTGAATTTGGAACATGTGGATGTATCTTCCCCCCAAATTCAATAAATTTCAAAACTAGAAAATTCTCAAAAGTTAGAAAAATCCGAGTTTAAAATTCAATTTGAACTCGTGTTCAAGTTTCAATTCTAGTCCATCTTTACTGTAGTGGCATCAATGTTATAAGATATCACTAGCTGCATAATAGTTTTCATGGTTGTTATGGTAACTGTGTGATGTCATTATGCAGATAATGTCATTGAGATGTCATCATTTTGTTTGTTGCTCAGCACCAGGACAGTAATTTTTTGCTGCTCTCTGTTGAGATAAACAAGACTTTTTTTCTAAGAATTTCAGAGGAAGTTTTAAGAATTTGAATTGAATATACAGCAGATTCAGCTGATTACAGTAAGTAAGGAGACTTTATACAGTATATAGATAAGAAACAATTTTATGTTTTATAATATTGAGACCACCATTTCACCGATCCTTATATGATATCTGAAGAGGAGATGTGAATGGGACCCCGAAGACCAATAATGAATAGCATTTCTGCAGTACTTAAAGTTTTATGGAAATTCTGCTCAATATTATTTTATTAGCTACTCATGATTTTCATGGTTGTTTATACTAAACACATATTGTCATTGTTATGGTCTACAGCCAGAGACTTTTACATTATGTTTGTTGCTCTGCTGCAGAGCAGCTGTTTTTTTGCTGCTGTCTGTTGAGATAAGATTTTTATCTGAATACATTTCAGAAGAATTTTTTTTGTTAAGTGAATACTTACATTAGGTTGATACCTTAACAATCATCCTTAAAAACATCAATATTGTAAGATATTTTCTAGCGATCACATTTTTCATGGTTGTCATAGTAACCGTATGATGTCATTGAGATTAGCATACAGTTCATGGAGCAGATGGACTTCATCATTTGTTTGTTGCTTAGCTGCAGAACAGTAATTTTTTGCTGCTCTCGTTGAGATAAACAAGATTTTTTCCCCAAAGAATTTTAGAAGATTTTCAAGGATTTAACAATTTTAACTGATCTCCAGCGATTTCATGGATAACAGTAAGTTACGGACTATATATGTAGTAAGAGGCAATTGTTTCTTTTTATAATATTGAGGTTGCCATTCTCAACAGTATAACCTTATATGATATATGAGCCAGCGCTAGGAAAGAGAATTTCCCACAAATGCATTTCACACAGACCAACTGTCACTCCTAACTGCACAAGCAGAAGAGTTTGTCATAATATGGATGCTCAGATTCGATATCTAGAAATAAAACACAGATGAACAAAAAAAAATTGTACAGTGATTTGTTGAAGAATATAGGTTTTAGTAATGGGCAATTTAAAATTTTTTCTCGTTTTGAGACCCTTTAAAATGCTAAATCTCTGGTTTTGGTCGTTGGTTATACTGGTGATTATCGCACTGATGGTTTGTAAGTCTATGGAAAATAGTAATTTAGTTCTTGTTTAACATTGAACAAGGGAATTCAAATCTACTTATTATTACAGGACAAGCGGAGATGTCTGCAAATTTCTCTAAACGCATCCGCAATTTCTTTGGATTGAAGGATAAGGTAAGGCTGCACAACGTCCTAATAAGAATATTGAGTCGATTGATTTAGACAATAGGACGAAGCCAAACCAAATCTAAATGGGACGTCAATTTATATTTATTATTTTCAGTGTTTAATGCTAGGAGGTTATACAGACATAGTAACATAGTAATTAAGGTTGAATAAAGACATTCGTCCATCAAGTCAACCTATTCACTTTTTTTTTTTTTTTTTTTTTTTATTTATTTTTTTAACCCTACCTAACAGTTGATCAGAGGAAGGCAAAAACCCCAGCTAAAAAAGGGGGGAAAAAATTCCTTCCTGACTCCAAACGGCAATCGGAAGTATCCCTGGATCAACCAGATCTATATGCATTAATACCAGTAATTTCAATATTTTTTAGTTTTAGAAACTTATCCAGGCCTTTTTTAAGTTATTCAATGAACTTGCCATTACCACCTCTGCTGGAAGACAGTTCCACAGTTTCACCGTTCTCACGAGAAGAAACCTCTCCTAACTTGAAGATGAAATTCTTTTCTTCCAACCTTAAAGGATGTCCACGAGTCCTCTGATATGACCTATTAGTGAGGAACAATGCACCAGAGAGTTCACTGTATGGGCCATTAATATATTTGTATAAGTGTATCATGTCCCCACGCAACCGCGCTTCTCCAATGTAAACATCCCTAACTTGTCTAATCTGCCTGCATATTCAAGCCCCTCATTCCCCTTATTATTTAGTTGCCCTTCTCTGAACTGGCTCAATTTCAAGATGTCCCTTTTGTATATGGGATTCCAAAACTGCACCGCATATTCCAAATGTGGCCTTACCAGTGCCTTGTAAGAGGGGAATAATATTTTTCTCTCTTGATCATTCCCTCTTTATACAAGACAATATCTTGCTAGCTCTAGCTGTTGCTACCTGGCATTGTTTGCTACAGCTAAGTCTGTTATCTACCAGAACCCCAAATCTTTTTCCATTTCAGATGCACTTAAAACAGAGTATATGGTGTAGGTGGCACAGGGATTATTAAATCCCAAATGCATAACCTACATTTATCAACATTGAATCTCATCTGCCATTCTGCTGCCATTTTGTAATCTATCTAGGTCTGCTTGCAGCACTTGCCACATCATTGGAAGTTTCCAAAGCTCTGCATAATTTAGTGTCATCAGCAAACACAGAGACCTTGCTCTCAATGCCCCTTTCTAAGTCATTATAAAAAGATTAAACAGAAGCGGCCCCAGTACAGAACCCTGAGGAACTCCGCTTAGAACTTTAGCCCACATAGATGTAGCCATTAACCACCACTCTCTGTTTGCGGTCCAATAACCAGTTCTCTACCATGAACAAATGTTTCTTCAAGGCCAACAGTCCTCAGTTTATACATTAGTCGCCTATGTGGCACAGTATCAAGGCTTTTGCAAATCCAAATATACCACACCACAGCTGTGCCTGAATCTAACTTCTTACTCACTTCTTCATAAAAACCAATATTAAATTGTCTGCATGACTATTTCTCATAAATCATGCTGACTACTACTAATAAGATAATCTCTGAGACAAAGTCAAGGATATGATCCCTTAACAAAGTTCCATCACCTTCCCTACCACTGATGTTAGGCTTACAGGTCTATAGTTACCAGGCTGTGAACGACTACCTTTTTTGAATATTGGTATTACATTGGCTTTTTTCCAATCCAGTGGCACATCCCCAGACAAAAGCGAATTGAAAGATGAGACACGTGGTCTTGCTAGAACTGAACTAAGCTCTTTTAAAATCCTAGGATGCAATCATCTGGTCCTGGCGCTTTATTGATATTAAATTTGTCTAATTGATACCGTACCATATCCTCTGTATCCAATGTGAAAACTCTTCATTTCCTCCCTGCACATTGTTACAATCCCTACTGTAAGGATTCTCAACAGTAAAAACCGATGTAAAAAAACGGTTTAGCAGATTAGCCTTTTGGCCATCCTCTACAACCACTCAGCTCCATTATTTAATGGTCCCACATTCTCAGTCTCATTTTTTACCATTTATATACTTAAAAAACATCTTGGGGTTGGATGCTTTGTCGGCAATCCGGTTTCATTTTCTATTTAGCTAGTTTAATTGCTTTCTTGCACTCTTTATTACAACTTTGAAGTCCCTGTAAGCCTGTTCTGTGCCTTCGCTTTCAAATTTTAAAAGCCCTTTTCTTTTTTTTCATTTCCCTTTTTACCTGGCATTAAGCCATGCAGGAGTGGATAATTTTTTTACACTTGTTTCCTAAAGGTACCGATTTGGAATGTTATAGTTAATATCCTTTAAAAGTGGTCCACATCTGCTCAGTATCTTTACCTAAAACAGTTCCCCCCAGTCTATGAGCAGGAGCGATTCCTTTAAAAGTATAAATAGCTTTCCTAAAGTTAAAATTTGTTTAAGCCAGTGCACTTTAGTTTTCTGCAACCTCTATTAAATGACACTATATCATGGTCACTATTCCCTAAGCTTCCCATTACCTTCATCTCCAAAATGGCTCTGGGTTATTAGATATCACCAGATCCAACAACGCATTCTTTCTAGTAGGAACTTCTACCATCTGTGAAAGAAAATGCTCATATAGGAAATTTAAGAACTTATACTTTTGAGGTGCTGGCAGTTCCATTACTCCAATCTATTTCAGGGTAGTTAAAATCCCCATAACCAGAACATGCCCATACCAGCAGCCTTCGCCAACTGCATATGGAGATTCATTTCCACCTCTTCCCCGGCATTTGGTGGCTTATAACACACTCCAACAATTAATTTACCTACCTTCTTGCTCCTGTACAGTTCCACCCATAATGTTTCTGCCGCATCGTTTGCTCCCCCATCTATTCCATCTTTTAAATTTGGCTTCAATTCCGTTTAACATACCATACATACTCCTCCTCCTTCTTATTACTCGGTATGTCTAAATAAGGATACCCTTCAATATTATTAGTCCAGTCGTGTGAATCATTAAGCCATGATTCTGCTATACCAATTACATATACCTTTCCTTTAACGCTATTATTTCAAGTTCGCCGGTTTTCCAGCCAGACTCCTTGCATTTGTAAACATACATTTTAGATTATCAATTGATTACTTCCATACATGGTCGACATGCTCCTTATCCTCTATGCTCCCCCCTCCTCTTCTCCTCCCTCCGTTGTGTTACTAGCCCCCAGATCCCTAACTTCTCTATCTACCCCTGTGTAGTTAAACGTTCCCTCCCCCCCATACCTAGTTTAAAATCTCCTCCAACCTAGCCATCTTCTCCCCCAAAACAGTTGCACCACCACCATTGAGGTGCAATCCGTCACTACTAAAGAGCCTGTAGCCAACAGAAAAGTCAGCCCAGTTCTCTAAAAACCCAAACCCCATCTCTTACACCACTCCCTTAGCCGCATTATACTCCTGAGCTCCCGTTGCCTCCCTAGCGTAGCACGTGGCTGCGGTAGTATTTCTGAAATCACTACCCTGGAGGTCCTTGCTTTTAACTTGGCCCTAATTCTGGAAATCATTTTAAGGACCTCACCTCCACCTCTAACTTTGTCATTGGCACCAATGTGAACCAAGAAGCCGGGTCACTCCCAGCCCCACCCAATAATCTGTCTACACGATCCACCCACATTCAACCCTAGCACCCAGGCAACAACACACTGTTCGGCATGCAGGGTCCTGGCGACAGATTACCCTATCTACCCTTCTAATAATAGAATCCCCTACCACTACCACCTGTCTATCCTTCCTAGCCCCAGTTCTCCCTCCCTGTATTGGAGATGGCCGTCCCCTGGTGCTCAAGGGAAAGGCCCGCTCCATACATGCTGCTTCCGAGCCATCGTCCTCCACATCTTCACCTAAAATGGCAAATCTGTTGGGATCGACCAGCTGGGAAGAAGCCCCCTATCCTTCCGTCCCCTACTTCCCTGGTGACCCTTACAAATCTATCTTTTCTCCACCTTATCTGCCCCATCTCCCCCCCACCAGTTTACTGGCCCTGCCAGTACCTGCATTCCCCCAGGTTTGCCAAGTCCTGCAATGCTGCAAGTTTACCTTAGACTCTGTACCTCAGATTCCAAATGGGCAACCCACTCACATCTGACACATACATAGGTCCCCTGGGGGGTGCTCCAAGATCCCATACATGCGGCAGGATGCACATTGCGGCGGCCCCAACAAAACTGTCCATACTAAACAGCAATACACAGTAGAGACACAGCAGAAATGTGTTGTTCTCAAACGCTTTCTTGTTTTAAACGCTTTAGTTTTTTAACGCTGTCAATTCTCTTAAAAACAGAAAATCTCTTTAAAACAGGAAATCGCTCAGAGCTAATCGCTCATGGGAAGCCTTAAATGAGGTTCAAAAACCAACCAGAGCCAACAGGCCTCAGCCAATTTAAACCAATTGTTACACCCCCATCCATCAGAGAGAGAGAGAGAAAAAAAAAAAAAAAAAGCTTTCCTTTGTCTCCTACCAACCCCCGCTCCAAGGTAACAGTGTTTTTTAAACACAAGTATTTGTTTAGTAATCCAGTGCTTTGAGTTTACTCAAACAATTCCTACCACTTATTCAAGCAGTAAGTAGTAAAAAAAAATAAAAATACACTAGTGATTAATTACTACACAGGCACCCCCTCCTAGAAATAAATAGTGTTAGGTTAGTACATTTACTAGGCTGCAACCACAGTTAATAAACGCTTAGTTTTTTAACGCTGTCAATTCTCTTAAACAAAACAGAAAAATCTCTTTAAAACAGGAAATCGCTCAGAGCTAATCGCTCAGGGACAGGCCTTAAATGAGGTTCAAAACCAACCAGAGCCAACAGGCCTCAGCCAATTAAACCAATTAGTTACACCCCCATCAATCAGAGAGAGGAGAAAAAAAAAAAAAAAAGCTTTCCTTTGTCTCCTACCAGCCCCCGCTCCACAGGTAACAGTGTTTTTAAACACAAGTATTGTTTTAGTAATCCAGTGTTTGAGTTTACTCAAACAATTCCTACACCTTATTCAAGCAGTAAGTAGTAAAAAAAAATAAAATACACTAGTGATTAATTACTTACACAGGCACCCTCCTAGAAATAAATAGTGTTAGGTTAGTACATTTACTAGGCTGCAACCACAGTTAATAAACGCTTTAGTTTTTTAACGCTGTCATTCTCTTAAAAACGAAAAATCTCTTAAAACAGAAATCGCTCAGAGCTAATCGCTCATGGGACAGGCCTTAAATGAGGTTCAAAACCAGAGGTTTTTGAACCTTTTGAACAGGCCTTAAATGAGGTTCAAAACCAGACATAATAGTTTATATCAAAGGGGCATATTCACCCTTAAAACAAATAAACAGTCAATTGTCAGTTACCTGCCCCAACCCCAACTGATATATTTTCCACTTTATTACCTGCATTACTAACCAGGATTTAAGGACAATTATTGTCCCCATTCTGGCAGAATAAGCTGAAAACTCCCTCCGTGCTGTCAATCAAGTTGTGATGCTACATCACAGCCAAGACTGACTACTGTGAACTGCTGCTCCTCTACACATGCTCAAACTTATTATAAGCTCATTGAGCAGAGTGAGGAGGCAGATACCTTTGCTAGAAAGGAATACAATTTATCATGAAATATCTGGTTGCAAATTCATGTAATAAACTGGGAAAATAGCGGGGTTGGGGGCAGATAACTGACAAGTCACCAGTTGTTTGTTTTAATGGTAGACATGCCCTTTAATAATTAGGACTAGATATCGAACATAATGTAAGGATGTAGGGAAAGTGGTCAGACCATAGCCTGGTCACATAATTGTTTCAGTCTGAGACCCTCAAACTGATATGAATAAAAACATGATGGCCTCCTGGCAGATCCATAATTTAACTTGGCTTTGTAACTGATACTATTTGATCCTATTAGTTAATAGGATTCACAGTTGTTGGGTCTGTGGTTTGGACCTAACAAAAGGAAGTTTCCTGTGAGTGTAACGAACTTGTGAGTGGCCCTTTCTCTTAAGGACCTTGATCTCAAGGACATAAAAAAAGAAGGACACTTAATCATTGATGGTTGTATGGTGTGTGTGAAAGTTTGAAAATAAGGATTGTTTGACAGTTTGAAAATAAGGTGTTTGTACTGTTAAAAACTGTGTGCGGATTGAGGGTGCAGTAAGCAGACTAATCTTTCTTCTTCCAGTTAAAGGGGTGTGCTGGACTTCTATATTCTAGTATTGTACCTGTTGTAATCACAAACAGGCTGCGAAAGGGTTAATAAGTGTTTGGTTTTTTTTTATCTCTCTTTCTGGTCTTGCACTAATTGGTGTGGGGGTTGGGGCCTATTAGTTAAATGGTTCACAGTTGTTGGGCCTGTGGTTTGGACCTAACAAAAGGAAGTTTTCTGGGAGTGTAACGAAATTGTGAGTGGCCCTTTCTCTTAAGGACCTTGATCTCAAGGACCTAAAAAAAAGGATTGAAACAAGAAGGGCAATAACAAAGGTTTGTGCGTCACTGTTTTGTGTGGTGTATTAGAGGGACAGTTTTGTCAGTACCATGCAATGTGCATCGTGCCACATGTATAGGAACCTGGAGCAGACGTTCCGGGGAACCTATGTCTGTGTCAGGTGTGAGTGGGTTGCCCGTTTGGAAGCTGAGGTGGAGAGTCTAAGGGGGCAGCTTGCAGCATGCGGGGATTGGCAGAACTGGGGGGTCAGCAGGCACTGGCTGGGGCCAGTATAGAGGGGTGGGGAAGAGGGACAAGAAAGGATGAGGAAGGAGGTAGTTTGTTTAGGGTTACTAGGGGAAGTGGGGGACGGAAGAGTAGGGGGGCTTCTTCCCAGATTGTCCATCCCAACAGATTTGCCGCCTAGGTAATGAAGTGGAGGAGGGACACCTGGAATTAGCATGTATGGAGGGGGCTAGTCCCTTGAGCACCCCGGGGACTGCCATCTCTGATACAGGAGGAGGAACGAAGGGTCAGGAATGCAAGGCAGGTGGTAGTGGTAGGGGACTCCATTATAAGGAAGGTAGATAGGGTAATCTGCCGCCAAGACCCTACATGCCGACTGTTGTGCTGCCTGGTGCGAGACAGCATACTGGGATTATTGATACAGGTACAGCATACTGGGATTATTGATACAGGTACAGCATACTGGAGTTATTTATATGGGTACAGCATATTGGGATTATTGATACAGGTACATCATACTGGGATTATTGATACGGGTACAGCATTTTGGGATTATTCATACGGGTACAACATACTGGGATTATTGATATGGGTACATCATACTGGGGTTATTCATACGGGTAGAACATACTGGGATTATTGATACAGGTGCAGTATACTGGGGTTATTTATATGGGTACAGCATATTGGGATTATTGATACAGGTATAGCATACTGGGATTATTGATACGGGTACAGCATACTGGGATTATTGATACAGGTACAGCATACTGGGATTATTCATACGGGTACAACATACTGGGATTATTGATATGGGTACATCATACTGGGGTTATTCATACGGGTACAACATACCGGGATTATTGATACAGGTACAGCATACTGGGATTGATACGAGTACATTTATACTGGGATTAACTGACAGTTAAGATCACCACATCAATATCTACATGTAGCACTGTAACAGGCAGATACCCCCTCAGACATCCCACCTAGTCATTTCAGGCTTCCAGGAAGGGTGGGAAAGGAAGTGTGGCAGAGGTGGCGTGATGTCACGTGGGGGCGGGATGTGATGTCACACGGAGGCAGGGCCATTGTCTTAGGGGTGGGGGACGGTATGCTATCGGTGGGGTCATGGGCGTTCCTGGGGCTTGGTCTGTAAAATGGTTGTTGCCCGAGGAGGAGACTAGAGTCTTCTCTCAGTTGCGGGAGTCTGGGGTGGTCTTGCGGGAGTGCGGGAGACCACCCCAGAATGAGGGAGACTCCCGGACAATCCATAAGAGGTGGGATACCTGCCCCTATCAATATATACATGTATCAAAGTAACAGGCAGATACCCCCTATCAATATCTACATGTAGCACAGTAACAGGCAGATACCCCCTATCAATATCTACATGTAGCACAGTAACAGGCATAGACCCTCTATCAATATCTACATGTAGCACCGTATACAGGAAGATACCCCCCCATCAATATTACAATGAGGCAAAGTAAGTAGTAACAGGCAGATACCCTATCAATATTACTGTAGACGTAACAGGCAGATTACCCCCTAGTAATATCATACATGTAGCACGAGTAACAGGACAGATACCCCCATCAATATTACATGTAGAACCAGAGTGTTAACCAGGCAGATACCCCTCCATCAATTCTACATGTAGCACAGATTACAGGCAGATACCAAGGATTCATTAGCACGTACGACAAACCCTCATCAATATTACAGTGAGCACAGTAGTAACAGGCCGATACCCCTCTTCAACTCTCCATGTAGCACAAGTAACAGGCAGATACCCCTATTCATAATCTACATGTAAGCACTGTAACCGGCAGATACCCTCAAATCAATATTAAGACATGTAGCACAGTAACAGGCAGATACCCCCTATCAATATCTACATGTAGCACAGTAACCGGCAGATACCCTCTATCAATATCTACATGTAGCACAGTAACAGGCAGATACCCTCTATCAATATCTACATGTAGCACAGTAACAGGCAGATACCCTCTATCAATATCTACATGTAGTGCAGTAATCACGATTCCGTGTGCGGCACAGTGTGGCCGTGCCCTTAAACTGAAGAAAACTTGACCAGTCTAAATTACATACAATAGAGGGGCTGTTGGAGCTCTGTATATATAAAATAACATACTATAGAAGTGCCAATGATCTGGTCAAAAAATCCATGCAAGGAAAAGATGATCAGTGCAGTCTTCATATAACTCTATACTGTATGTATATGTACTATATGCATCTATGATAAAAAGGGGTTTTCGTTTCATGTCTATGATCATACAAATGTAAATTCATCCAACCATGTTATGGTAACCCCAAGACTGAAGGTCCTTACTTCGTTACTTTAAGCTGGGTACACACGATTAGATATTTCGGTCCGATCGACCGATAGTTCAGTGTATCGGTCGATCGGACCGAAATTATCGAATCCGAATGTGCCCATGTCCGATCGACCGTTCGTCCGAATCGGACGAAAGGACGATCGGACAGGGTGGAAAACCTCGTCCGATCGTGCGGTCCTCTATGGACCGCACGATCGGTCGCGGTGACTATCGGACGCGGCTGCTTTTGCCGCGACCGACAGTCCTTCCTCCTGGCCGACCGTTCGAAAGTATCGAACGGTCGGTCAGGAGGAAAAATCGCTAGGTGTGTACCTAGCTTAAGTCGAAGAGCGTGTCTTCCTATTGGCCTCGCCGCGGAGGGGGCAGGGCTTACCGGAACAATGCTGTTTAAGTATAAAAGTGTAAATACAAACAGCCCAGGTATGAGGACCTAGCAGTTTAGGCACTACCCCTTGGTAGAAAGCATGCATATAAGAAGAGGATCGAATAGAAAGTAAGTATAATTGTTCTTCAAATAATGTGTTAATTTGGCTTGAAGAGCCAAATTACTGTTCTTTCTATTTCTTCGTCTTCCGTATTATTCCTCCACTTTTTTGGACTGTATCTCCTCCCACAGTTTTTGAGCTAGAGACATGAAATTCGGTACAGACGTGCAGAGCATATAGGAGAAGGTGCTATTACCTAGCTAAGGAATCCGCGGAAGTGTTCTGGCATTATCTGCGAATTTCAGGACATTTCTTACCTTAGACTATAATGGTAACAATCCTCAAATGTGGATATTTCGAGGTTTAAGCCTGAGGCACCAATACAACGCACTAAATCGTGCACGCAATCGCGAGCGTTCTGTGCGTTGTTGTGCTTCGTTTGCGCATGCATTTTTGTAATTTAATATAAAAATGCATGCGTTTGCGTTAAAAAATGGTGCACGCAAAATCATGCGCTAACACGTGCGCATCGAAAATCACTGGAATTTGTGCGTTCCTTCATGTTAATCAAAAACGCACACGCAATCGCGTGCGCAAAACCCGTGCGAAAACGAGCTAAAAACACCTAGCCCTAAGGGTCATGAGATCAAAACAGTTTGTTTCATGGTAATAAAAACAAACACTGATATCCCCAACCCCCCACAGACACCCACCTACTGACCTACCTTTCCATTCCCATGGAAGCCATACTTAAAGGGTAACTATAGTCAAAAAACTAATTTTGATCAATCATCAATAAAAATTAGTTATATGGTTATACATGCAAAAACACATACCCCCAACCTCACCCGGGTACACACACCTACTGACCTACCCTTACATTCCTGAGGCAGCCATGCTTAAGGTGTAAATAAAGTAAAAAAAACTAATTTTAATATATCCTCAATAAAAGTTTTATGGTTGTAAACACAAAAAAGACATACTCCCTCAACCAGACCCAGGTACACACTCCTACTGACCTACCCTTCCATTTCCGTGGCAGCCATACTTAAAGGGTAACTATAGTCAAAACATTTTTTTGACAAATCATTAAAAAAGTTTGTTTTTTTAACCCCTAACCTGACACAGGTACACGCACACACTGATCTAACCTTCCATTTCCATGGCAGACATACTTAATGGGTAACTATAGTCAAAAAACTAATTTTGACTAATCATTAAAAAAGTTTGTTTTTTAAACCCCAAAGTGACCCAGGTACACACACCTTCTGACCTACCCTTCTATTACTGTGGCAGCCATACTTAAAGGGTAACTAAAATAAAAATTTTTTGACCAATCATCAAAAATGTTTGTTTTTTGTAACCCCCAACTTGACACAGGTACACACACCTACTGACCTACCCTTCCATTTCTGTGGCAGCAATACTTAAAGGGTAACTATAGTCAAAAAACTAATTTTGATCAATTATCAAGAAATATCTGTTGTATTTAATAGATCAATTGGGTCTTTCGGATGTACCAATTGCTGCCTCAGTGTGTTGTTCGGTTTAAAGCAGACAGGGATATGGTGTCTTTTGAAAATTCTTCTTAATTTCTCAGAGACCCCTGCTACATATGGGATGACCATGTTCTTTCTCCTGTCTTGCTTTTCCCCTTCACTGTTGGTATTCGTGTTCTTTTCTTTCCTTCTACTTATTTTGACAAAGGCCCAGTCTGGATATCCACACGTTTTAAGGGCTCCTCTGGCTAGAGGTATCAATCGATACTATCGGGCATCCCGGAGGCCAGGTAACATAGTAACATAGTAACATAGTAACATAGTAATTAAGGTTGAATAAAGACATTCGTCCATCAAGTCCAACCTATTCACTTTTTTTTTTTTTTTTTTTTTATTTATTTTTTTTAACCCTACCTAACAGTTGATCCAGAGGAAGGCAAAAAACCCCAGCTAAAAAAGGGGGGGAAAAATTCCTTCCTGACTCCAAACGGCAATCGGAAAGTATCCCTGGATCAACCAGATCTATATGCATTAATACCAGTAATTCTCAATATTTTTTAGTTTTAGAAACGTATCCAGGCCTTTTTTAAAGTTATTCAATGAACTTGCCATTACCACCTCTGCTGGAAGACAGTTCCACAGTTTCACCGTTCTCACTGTAAAGAAACCTCTCCTAACTTGAAGATGAAACTTCTTTTTTGCTTCTCACCTTAAAGGATGTCCCGAGTCCTCTGATAGACCTTTATAGTGAACTAATGCACCAGAGAGTTCACTGTAATTGAGACCTTAATATATTATGTATAGGTTTCATGGTCCCCACGCAACCGCCGCTTCTCAATATAACACTCCCTACTTCGTAATCTGCCTGCATATTTCAAGCCCCTCCATTCCCCTTATTATTTAGTTGCCCTCTCTGAACTGGCCTCAATTCAAGATGTCCCTTTTGTATATGGGATTCCAAAACTGCACCGCATATCCAAATGTGGCCTTACCAGTGCCTTGTAAAGAGGGAGAATAATATTTTTTCTCCTTGATTCCATTCCCCTTTTATACAAGACAATATCTTGCTAGCTCTAGCTGTTGCTTACCTGGCATTGTTTGCTACAGTAAGTTCTGTTATCTCCAGACCCCCAAATCTTTTTCCATTTCAGATGCACTTAACCAGAGTTATTATGGTGTAGGTGGCACAGGGATTATTAATCCCAAATGCATAACCTTACATTTATCAACATTGATCTCATCTGCCACTTCTGCCTGCCATTTTTGTAATCTATTCTAGGTCTGCTTGCAGCACTTGCACATCTGGAAGTTTCCAAAGCTCTGCATAATTTAGTGTCATCAGCAACACAGAGACCTTGCTCTCATGCCCCTTCTAAGTCATTATAAACATTAAACAGAAGCGGCCCCAGTACAGAACCCTGAGGAACTCCGCTTAGAACTTTAGCCCATAGATGTAGCTCCATTACCACCACTCTCTGTTTGCGGTCCAATAACCAGTTCTCTATCCATGACAAATTGTTTCTTCAGGCCAACAGTCCTCAGTTTATACATTGTCGCCTATGTGGCACAGTATACAAGGGCTTTTGCAAATCCAATATACTCAACAGCTCACAGCTGTGCCTGAATCTAACTTCTTACTCCATTCTTCATAAAAACCAATTAATTTGTCTGGCATGATCTATTCTCATAAATCCTGCTGACACTACTAATAAGTATATCTCTGGAGACAAAGTCAAGGATATGATCCCTTAACAAAGTTCCATCACCTTCCCTACCACTGATGTTAGGCTTACAGGTCTATAGTTACCAGGCTGTGAACGACTACTTTTTTGAATATTGTGTATTACATTGGCTTTTTTCCAATCCAGTGGCACATCCCCAGACAAAAGCGAATCTGAAAAATGAGACACAGTGGTCTTGCTAGAACTGACCTAAAGCTCTTTTAAAATCCTAGGATGCAATCCATCTGGTCCTGGCGCTTTATTGATATTAAACTTTGTCTAATTGATACCGTACCATCTCCTCTGTTATCCAATGTAAAAACCCTTCATTTCCTCCTCCTGCACATTGTTACAATCCCTACTGTAAGGATTCTCAACAGTAAAAACCGATGTAAAAAAACGGTTTAGCAGATTAGCCTTTTCGGCATCCTCTACAACCACCTCAGCTCATTATTTAATGGTCCCACACTTCTCAGTCCTCATTTTTTTACCATTTATATACTTAAAACATCTGGGGTTGGACTGCTTTGTTCGGCAATCCGTGTTTCATTTTCTATTTAGCTATTTTTAATTGCTTTCTTGCACTCTTTATTAACACTTTTGAAGTCCCTGTAAGCCTGTTCTGTCTTCGCTTTCAAAATTTAAAAGCCCTTTTCTTTTTTTCCATTTCCCTTTTACCTGAGCATTAACATGCAGGAGTGGACCTAATTTTTTTACACCTTGTTTTCCTAAAGGTACCGATTTGGAAATGTTATGTTAATATCCCTTTAAAAGTGGTCACATCTGCTCAGTATCTTTACCTAGAAACGTTCCCCCCAGTCTATGAGCAGGGGCGATTCCTTTAAAAGCATAAATATAGCTGTCTTGCTCCTAAAGTTAAAAGTTTTTTGTTAACCAGTCACTTTAGTTTTTCTGCAACCTATATTAATGACACTATATCATGGTCACTATTCCCTAAGCTTCTCCATTACCCTTCATCTCCAAAATGGCTCTGGTTATTAGATATCACCAGATCCAACAACGCATTCTTTCTAGTAGGAACTTCTACCATCTGTGAAAGAAAATGCTCATATAGGAAATTTAAGAACTTTATACCTTTTGAGGTGTGGCAGTTCCATTACTCCAATCTATTTCAGGGTAGTTAAAATCCCCATAACCAGAACATGCCCATACCAGCAGCCTTCGCCACTGCATATGGAGATTCATTTCCACCTCTTCCCGCATTTTGTGGCTTATAACACACTCCACAAATAATTTAC
The DNA here is from genome assembly GCA_019447015.1 of Hymenochirus boettgeri. NCBI lineage: Eukaryota > Metazoa > Chordata > Amphibia > Anura > Pipidae > Hymenochirus > Hymenochirus boettgeri. Next base: position 27,483 of record JAACNH010000786.1, on the reverse strand, counting down.
CATACCTTCTTGCTTCCTGTACACAGTTCCACCCATAATGTTTCTGCCTCGCTTCGTTTGCTCCCCCATCTATTCCATCTTTTAAATTTGGCTTCAATTCCTGTTTAACATACATCATACATAACTCCTCCTCCTTTCTTATTACTCGGTCATGTCTAAATAAGAGTACCCTTCATATTACTGTCCAGTCGTGTGAATCATTACCATGATTCGTGCTATACCAATTACACATCATACCTTTCCTTTAACGCTATTATTTCAAGTTCGCCGGTTTTTCCAGCCAGACTCCTTGCATTTGTAAACATACATTTTAGATTATCAATTGATTACTTCCATCATGGTCGTACATGCCTCCTTATCCCTAGGCTCCCCCCTCCTCCTCTCCTCCCCTCCGTTGTGTTACTAGCCCCCAGATCCCTACTTCTCTATCTACCCCTGTGTAGTTAAACGTTCCCTCCCCCCCCATACCTAGTTTAAATCTCCTCCAACCCCTAGCCATCTTCTCCCCAAAACAGTTGCACCACCACCATTGGGTGCAATCCGTCACTACTAAGAGCCTGTAGCCAACAGAAAGTCAGCCCAGTTCTCTAAAAACCCAAACCCCATCTCCTTACACCACTCCCTAGACCACGCATTTAACTCCTGAGCTCCCGTTGCCTCCCTAGCGTAGCACGTGCTGCGGTATTATTTCTGAAATCACTACCCTGGAGGTCCTTGCTTTTAACTTGCCCCTAATTCTCGAAATCATTTTAAGGACCTCACCCTCCACCTCTAACTTTGTCATTGGCACCAATGTGAACCAAACCGCCGGGTCACTCCCGCCCCACCCAATAATCTGTCTACACGATCCACCACATGTCGAACCCTAGCACCAGGCAGACAACACTGTTCGGCATGCAGGGTCCTGGCGACAGATTACCCTATCTACCCTTCTAATAATAGAATCCCTACCACTACACCACCTGTCTATCCTCCTAGCCCCAGTTCTCCCCTCCTTGTATTGGAGATGGCCGTCCCTGGGTGCTCAAGGAAAGGCCCGCTCCATACATGCTGCTTCCGAGCCATCGTCCTCCCATCTTCACCTAAAATGGCAAATCTGTTGGGATCGACCAGCTGGGAAGAAGCCCCCTATCCTTCCGTCCCCTACTTCCCCTGGTGACCCTTACAAATCTATCTTCCTTCTCCACCTTATCTGCCCCATCTCCACCCACCAGTTTACTGGCCCTGCCAGTACCTGCATTTCCCCCAGGTTTGCCAAGCCCTGCAATGCTGCAAGTTTACCCCTTAGACTCTGTACCTCAGATTCCAATGGGCAACCACACTCACATCTGACACATACATAGGTCCCCTGGGGCGGCTGCTCCAGATCCCATACATGCGCAGGATGCACATTGCGCGGCCCCAACAAAACTGTCCATACTAACCGCAATACACAGTAGAGACACAGCAAGAAATCGTTGTGCTCAAACGCTTTCTTGTTTTAAACGCTTTAGTTTTTTTAACCTGATCAATTTCTCTTTAAAAACAGAAAAATCTCTTAAAACAGGAAATCGCTCAGACTAATGCTCATGGACAGCCTTAAATAGTTCAAAACCAACAGAGCCAACAGGCCTCAGCCAATTTAAACCAATTAGTTACACCCCCATCCATCAGAGGAGAGAGGAAAAAAAAAAAAAAAAAAAAGCTTTCCTTTGTCTCCTACCAACCCCCGCCCACAGGTAACAGTGTTTTTATTTATAAACACAAGTATTTGTTTTAGTAATCCAGTGCTTTGAGTTTACTCAAACAATTCCTACCACCTTATTCAAGCAGTAAGTAGTAAAAAAAAATAAAAATACACTAGTGATTAATTACTTACACAGGCACCCTCCTAGAAATAAATAGTGTTAGGTTAGTACATTTACTAGGCTGCAACCACAGTTAATAAACGCTTTAGTTTTTTAACGCTGTCAATTCTCTTAAAAACAGAAAAATCTCTTTAAAACAGGAAATCGCTCAGAGCTAATCGCTCATGGGACAGGCCTTAAATGAGGTTCAAAACCAACCAGAGCCAACAGGCCTCAGCCAATTTAAACCAATTAGTTACACCCCCATCCAATCAGAGAGAGAGAAAAAAAAAAAAACCCTTTCCTTTGTTTCCTACCAGCCCCCGCTCCACAGGTAACAGTGTTTTTTAAACACAAGTATTTGTTTTAGTAATCCAGTGCTTTGAGTTTACTCAAACAATTCCTACCACCTTATTCAAGCAGAGTAAGTAGTAAAAAAAAATAAAAATACACTAGTGATTAATTACTTACACAGGCACCTCCTAGAAATAAATAGTGTTAGGTTAGTACATTTACTAGGCTGCAACCACAGTATAAACGCTTTAGTTTTTTAACGCTGTCAATTCTCTTAAAAACAGAAAAATCTCTTAAAACAGGAAATCGCTCAGAGCTAATCGCTCATGGGACAGGCCTTAAATGAGGTTCAAAACCAACCAGAGCCAACAGGCCTCAGCCAATTTAAACCAATTAGTTACCACCCCCATCCAATCAGAGAGAGAGAAAAAAAAAAAAAAAAGCTTTCCTTTGTCTCCTACCAACCCCCGCTCCACAGGTAACAGTGTTTTTTAAACACAAGTATTTGTTTTAGTAATCCAGTGCTTTGAGTTTACTCAAACAATTCCTACCACCTTATTCAAGCAGTAAGTAGTAAAAAAAAATAAAAATACACTAGTGATTAATTACTTACACAGGCACCCTCCTAGAAATAAATAGTGTTAGGTTAGTACATTTACTAGGCTGCAACCACAGTTAATAAACGCTTTAGTTTTTTAACGCTGTCAATTCTCTTAAAAACAGAAAAATCTCTTTAAAACAGGAAATCGCTCAGAGCTAATCGCTCATGGGACAGGCCTTAAATGAGGTTCAAAACCAGAGGTTTTTGAACCTTTTGAACAGGCCTTAAATGAGGTTCAAAACCAGACATAATAGTTTATATCAAAGGGGCATATTCACCCTTAAAACAAATAAACAGTCAATTGTCAGTTACCTGCCCCAACCCCAACTGATATATTTTCCACTTTATTACCTGCATTACTAACCAGATATTTAAGGACAATTATTGTCCCCATTCTGGCAGAATAAGCTGACACCTCCCTCCGTGCTGTCAATCAATGTTGTGACTGCTGACATCACAGCCAATGACTGACTACTGTGAACTGCTGCCTCCTCTACACATGCTCAAACTTATTATAAGCTCATTGAGCAGAGTGAGGAGGCAGATACCTTTGCTAGAAAGGAATACAATTTATCATGAAATATCTGGTTGCAAATTCATGTAATAAACTGGGAAAAATAGCTGGGGTTGGGGGCAGATAACTGACAAGTCACCAGTTGTTTGTTTTAATGGTAGACATGCCCTTTAATAATTAGGACTAGATATCGAACATATATTGTAAGGATGTAGGGAAAGTGGTCAGACCATAGCCTGGTCACATAATTGTTTCAGTCTGAGACCCTCAAACTGATATGAATAAAAAACATGATGGCCTCCTGGCAGATCCATAATTTAACTTGGCTTTGTAACTGATACTATTTGATCCTATTAGTTAAATAGGATTCACAGTTGTTGGGTCTGTGGTTTGGACCTAACAAAAGGAAGTTTCCTGTGAGTGTAACGAACTTGTGAGTGGCCCTTTCTCTTAAGGACCTTGATCTCAAGGACATAAAAAAAGAAGGACACTTAATCATTTGATGGTTGTATGGTGTGTGTGAAAGTTTGAAAATAAGGATTGTTTGACAGTTTGAAAATAAGGATTGTTTGTACTGTTAAAAACTGTGTGCAGGATTGAGTGTGCAGTAAGCAGACTAATCTTTCTTCTTCCAGTTAAAGGGGTGTGCTGGACTTCTATATTCTAGTATTGTACCTGTTGTAATCACAAACAGGCTGCGAAAGGGTTAATAAGTGTTTGGTTTTTTTTTATCTCTCTTTCTGGCTCTTGCACTAATTGGTGTGGGGGTTGGGGCCTATTAGTTAAATAGGATTCACAGTTGTTGGGCCTGTGGTTTGGACCTAACAAAAGGAAGTTTCCTGTGAGTGTAACGAACTTGTGAGTGGCCCTTTCTCTTAAGGACCTTGATCTCAAGGACATAAAAAAAAGGACATTGAAACAAGAAGGGCAATTAAACAAGGTTTGTGCGTCACTGTGTTGGTGTGGTGTATTAGAAGGGACAGTTTTGTCAGTACCATGCAATGTGCATCGTGCCACATGTATAGGAACCTGGAGCAGACGTTCCGGGGAACCTATGTCTGTGTCAGGTGTGAGTGGGTTGCCCGTTTGGAAGCTGAGGTGGAGAGTCTAAGGGGGCAGCTTGCAGCATTGCGGGGATTGGCAGAACTGGGGGGTCAGCAGGCACTGGCTGGGGCCAGTATAGAGGTGGGTGGAAGAGGGACAAGAAAGGATGAGGAAGGAGGTAGTTTTGTTAGGGTTACTAGGGGAAGTGGGGGACGGAAGAGTAGGGGGGCTTCTTCCCAGATTGTCCATCCCAACAGATTTGCCGCCTTAGGTAATGAAGTGGAGGAGGACACCTCGGAATTAGCATGTATGGAGGGGGCTAGTCCCTTGAGCACCCAGGGGACTGCCATCTCTGATACAAGGGAGGAGGAACGAAGGGTCAGGAATGCAAGGCAGGTGGTAGTGGTAGGGGACTCCATTATAAGGAAGGTAGATAGGGTAATCTGCCGCCAAGACCCTACATGCCGAACTGTGTGTTGCCTGCCTGGTGCTAGGGTTCGGCATGTGGTGGATCGTGTAGACAGATTATTGGGTGGGGCCGGGTGTGACCCGGCGGTCTTGGTTCACATTGGTGCCAATGACAGTTAGAGGTGGAGGTGAGGTCCTTAAACATGATTTCCGAGAACTAGGGGCCAAGATAAAAGCAAGGACCTCCAGGGTAGTGTTTTCAGAAATACTACCGCAGCCACGTGCTAAGCCAGGGAGACAGCGGGAGCTTAGGAGCATTAATGCGTTGCTAAGAGAGTGGTGTAAGGAAGAAGGGTTTGGGTTTATTGAGAACTGGGCAGACTTTGCTGTCGGCTACAGGCTCTTTAGTAGGGATGGGTTGCACCTCACTGATGGTGGTGCAGCTGTTTTAGGGGAGAAGATGGCTATAGGGTTGGAGGAGATTTTAAACTAGGTTTGGGGGGGGAGGGTATTAGCAGTCTCACTGGGATAGATTGTCCAGGAGGAAAGCAGGGTGTAGATAGGCCAGTGGTGGGTGGAAAGGGGGGTGGGGCTAGCATAGGGGATAGGGAGGAATGTGTATCAAAGTGTACGAATAAATTACAGGATCATAATCTAAAATGTATGTTTGCAAATGCGAGAAGCCTGGCTGACAAAATGGGTGAATTGGAAATGATGGCATTGAATGAAAAGTATGATGTAATAGGTATAGCAGAAACGTGGTTGAACAGTTCTCACGACTGGGCTGTAAATATAGAAGGATATGCCTTGTTTAGGCAGGACAGAAAAAAAAGGAAAGGGGGAGGAGTATGTGTATATGTTAAAAAAGAATTGAAGCCAAATTTAAAAGAAGAGATAGCTGGTGATATGGATGATAAAGTGGAGGCAATATGGGTGGAATTAGGCAACAGGAAAGGGGGTAATGTCATTGTTGGTGTCTGCTATAAGCCGCCAAATGCTAGCAGAGAGGAGGTGAGTCAACTTCATATGCAGTTGGCAAGGGCTGCAAGTTTGGGGAGTGTGCTCATTATGGGGGACTTCAATTACCCTGACATTGATTGGTGTGGTGGAACTGCCATCACAGAAAAAGGCGATGAGTTCCTGAATTTGCTGCAGGATAATTTTCTCTCGCAGGTGGTTGAGGTTCCTACTAGAAAAGGAGCTCTGTTGGATCTGGTAATATCTAACATTGTGGAGCGCATTATAGATATAAAGGTAACTGGAGGCTTAGGGAATAGTGACCATGAAATAGTGGCATTTGGACTTTGTTATCGAAAGGAAAAGTGCGCTGGGTTAACAAAGACATTTAATTTCAGGAAAGCAAATTTTCCCAGGTTAAAAGCAGCTCTTCAGAATGTCCACTGGGATAATGTATTACAGGAATTAAAGGTACTGAACAGAAGTGGACTGTGTTCAAGGGGATTTTAAGCCAGTTCACATCTAAATTTATACCCTTGGGAAATAAATGGAAAAAAAATAAATCCGCGCCCATGTGGCTGAATTCTGATGTAAAGAGGCAAATGGTAAGGAAGAAAAAGGCATTTAAAACCTATAAGGCCGAGGGAACGGAAAGGGCCTTTAGGGAGTATAAAAACTGTATTTATTTTAGACATTTATTTACATATGTTTGCCATGGGAGTCACATACTGGTAGCCATTTCATTTCATATATGTCCATGGGAATTAAGTCACATACTGGTAGCATTCATTACATATGTTGTCCATAGGAATTGAAGTCACCATACTGGTAGCCATTTCATACATACTGTTAGCCATTGGGTCGCATACTGGTAGCATTCATTACATACTGTTAGCCATGGATTAGTCAAATACTGGTAGCCATTTTAATTACAGTGTTAGCCATGGAGTCATCATACTGGTAGCCATTTATTACATTACTGGTAGCCATTTCATCACATACTGTTAGCCATGGGAGTCACATACTGTACCCATCATTACATACTGTTAGCCATGGGAGTCACATACTGATAGCCATTTCATTTTATACTGTAGCCATGGGACCCATACTGGTAGTCATTTAATTACATTCTGTTAGCCATGGGTAAAGTCACCTACTGGGAACCATTTCATTACATACGTCAGCATGTGAAATAAGTCGCATACTGTAGGGAAGGTAAGTAAGTGTTGGGGCACTTCTGATATTAAAACTATAGCGGTTGGGGCTGGGGAACAGGGAGACTATTACATAAAAGGGTTTACGCTAGGGGGAGGGACTCTAAATCAGGAGGGAGAGGGAGGGGAATGGAGGGGGGAGAAGGGCTGCAGTACGCATGCCAAATTTCTCCCGGAGGGAGACAGGCGGCAGAGTCCTATATGGACTCTGCAATACTCCTGGTGGGCGGTTTTTTGGACTTTGGGGGGGGGGGGGGGATAGGAAGACAGAGCAGACCAGATGGAGTGGGATGTAAGGTAGGATTAAACTACACTAAACAATGGGACCAGTAGTGTGGGGGATGATATTTTTGGGGGTGGGCATGCCGTAATGAGTGTATTGCCCTGCCATAGGAAGGTAATAGCCTAATGGGCTATCATCTACTGTGTGGAACAGAGAAGCTGGAGGTGGAACATTGCCAGAAGAAGCCTGTGAGGAGCGCAGGGGCGGCAGTAGCACAAATGGTCGGCGCGATGACGTCATTGCCCCGGCATGTGCGATGATGAACGGACGATTTGGGGGAAACCTTTCAGGTAAATTATGTAAAACATTCGGGGTATATGCCAAGATCCGGGGCACATGCCCCGAATGTTTTAACATAGATATGCCACTGATTATATGAGACAATTGAAAGGTTTGGTATGGTCCCGTGGTCCTTTTTACACAGGAGCGAAAGATCTTAACTATGAGTATTACTTCATGTTTTGGATACTGCTCTGGGTACGACTGTAGGGAGATCCAGAGAGTAATAAGAGCAGCAGAATGTTGCATAATATTCAACTGGTTCTAGTATTATACAAAGCGTGTGTAGGATGGGGGCAATACACATTTTAGAGGATAGTTCTCATCCAGGGAATGGATGGCTCCATTACTACATTCTGGAAAGAGATTCTGTAATATTGAACAAGGACAGAACGGTTTAGGTGGAGCTTTACACAGTTATAAGGATTTTGAATCAGGATATGCCCAGGCTTTTAGATATAGGTGTAATAATAAGTATTTATGAGCTAAGTTATTATAAGAGCATGTCCACCCCCTTGAACAAAAATTTAACCTGTAAAAGAGAACCCCCCCCAAACCCCAGTTCCGTTTTACAATGTCACGATCCACCACCGCGGCTCCATTCTACTTCCTGGTGATGGCCGTGCAGCAACAGAAGAGGTGTGGACCAAATCGGCAGTGGATCGTGGACTGTAAGGCTCTTTCTCAGTCTGGGAGCATCAGCGCTAAAGGGGTGTAAAACAGAAGGGGAGTTGGCACACAACTGGTAGTTTTGGAACCTTATCACAAAATGGGGGCCCTTCTTGGCCCAGGGCCCTGGTGCGGTTGCTCCCTGCACCCTGGTAGCTACGCCCCAGGCCACAGGATGAGGATGTAAATTTTCTATACACAAAGTTATTGTATGTATTTTCTGTTTTGGGGTTCTGATTGGTGGATACTGTACAAATAAATGTGGGTTACTTAGGAATTTGAAATATTTATACATGATTTATATATTTATTGTCCTTGAATATTCATATGTACATGGTTAAAGAATTAGAGATAGGACGTTTACAGAGAGTAAGTGCCAATGGAACTTTGGCTAGTGAAGTTCTAAGAGGCATATTCACTAACTTACGGTATCGGAAACTTACGGCCGCAGTTGTACATTTACTACCACTTAGCTGTACAATACCACAGCTGGTCTAAAGGCAAATGGACAATACACAATGGCACTCGTAAAATGGACAATTGTGATCATAAATTTTCCGATCGTTAAAACCCAGGTATCGCTACTTAACGATACTGCCCTTTATAAATAGGCCCAGTGATAGGACACTACTTAACTACAGATGTTATGCAATTGTTTCAGGTAGAGCAGAAAAGCGGAAAACCAGTAGATTGTGAATTCCCATAACTACTGGTGATTTACAAAGATGGGTTTATTTGTTGACATCCGCCTTTGATATTGGAGATTACTGATATCAATCCTTTATAAATAAACTGGATCAGCTGGCAGGGACTTACGTCTTTATTTGATATCCACTAATATTTTGTAGTGAAGATGCACACCATTTTCTAATGCATTTCTCTTGCCCACTCAGATTACCAAACTGTACAGAAGATTTATAATGACAACCGTCACATCACAACATCTAAGAAATTAGAGTTTGAGATATAAAGGAAAACAAAAGCGTATTTCCTGGAAGAAGAGTTATTGCTCATCTTGAGGCATCACCTATTAATGTTTCCTCTAATAAGAGGCGTGTAGAGGATATAAGAACAATTTATCAGAAGGATTCCATTTTCATTTTGAATGGTGATTACCAGAGATACTGTCCTAAGACTAGAGTTGCATTAGGCATAACTTCAATGTTTGTACCGAGAATGTGGGGGCACAGCTCCACCCCAAAGGTCTACAGGGTCTTTTCTTTTTGTCATAGGCCTCCAAATAACACAATGGTAGATAATATACACAACCTTGTACACAATCCATGTACTTGAGTTAAAATGAGACAGCCAATTAATCATTATTCCCTCAATAGTAGAAGTCAATCCTTGCAGTCCATTGAAGACGGCTAGATTATTGTGAACCTGCCTAAAAATAAGTTGAAAAGGATTGGCACACCGGCCCCATCAAAAAAAAAAAGACCTGAAAAGCATTCAGCGTATTTGTGATGTTATGTATAGAACAAATGGCTTTGAGTCCTTTAGGTAGGAAGGCGATTTACAAATGTTATTGTATTGTATTGTATTGACCCCTCGTAACTATAAATCTTATAGACAAGGGACTTGCTCACAAATATCTTCCTTAAGGAACTCTGGACCCTATAGGTTGTTATTCTCTGGGGCATATTGATATACTGTATGTATACTTTACTAATTTATACTATTATTATACTATTATTACTAATTGTTCTACAATCAGGTTTATGTTAACCCTATATCAAACACATGGACCATAATGCTCTGTCTAAAGTATCCAGGTAAGCAGTAAAGTAAGCCTGTGGGTGAAAAGTTTGCAGTATAAGGACCTGCATGTGGGTTAGGTGCTCCTTCTAATAGAAGATTCTTCTGAAATTAACAGGCTGTAGCTTAAGCTAGCTATACCCTGGGTTAAGGTTGTATTGAGGAGTATGCACCATACACAGACATCCATCCTGCTAAAACTAATGTCATGGAGGTACCACCAACCACCTAACCAAATCAGCTATATAAGAAATATCACTATACATCAAGCATGCTCCAGACTCAGTACACTCTCCAGTACACTCCCATTTACCATGAGTAAAAGTGCTGATGATCCCTGAGATAATCTGGAAAAGGAGCGTTAAGATTCGTACACAGTGTAACGGTGACTATTTCAGGCAATGATTGTTAAGCTCAGTTGGTTGGTTGAAATGGCCTTACAGACTCCCATAACTGTTACATAAGTGTTCTGACGCTCGCTCTCCTCCATAAGATCTGGAATTCGTACTCTCACCTCACTCTTTAATGATTTCAGGGAGATTATATACTTTCAGAGAGTCAGGATTGCTGTTAATATCAGATAGACTCCCTAAATTTTAGGGCAAGGTGGGATGTCTGCATACAGATGAATGTCTTTGAACTGTACATGTGATACTTAATGCAGATGGCAGTGCTGCCATCGAGTAAATATCTTGTTCTGACCATGGATGTTATCAAGAAGGCATATGACAGAGGCTCTCTAATGGAAGTAATATAAAGTACATGGAAGAACAAAGGAAGGGGGTATGGAAAAAAGGTGAGATAAGAGGGAGAACCCCTTACTTTGTCAGTACCTATTCAAGGGATACTAAGAGTTAGAGATATTATCCAGTGACATTGGGGGATTCTGATGCAGGACCCTAAATTATGTAATGTAGTCATGGACAAACCCAAATTCTCCTTTCGTAAGGGTGTCACCATAGGGACTGATCTCCTCAACAAGGAGAAAATCTGTTACAATATAAAGGATGTGATAAATGTGGCCGTAAGAGATGTGCTCTGTGTCCTATACTTGAAGATGTCAAAATGTTTATGAGTACTTCTACAGGACAACAATACAATATGACATCATATGCCAATTGTATGACAACGTACATGGTATACTTGGTCGCGTGTAATATCTGTGATAATAAGCAATATGTAGTGAAGACTTTAAGACCTGCCTATAAAAAGGATCATGGAGTACATTAACTGCATACGGAGAGGAGACCCACAAACGCGGTCACGGCCCACCATGATAGATACCAAAGTGGACGAAATGAGTGTAGTTTTCAAATGATTAATACGGCAAGAGAGGGGGAGAACTCCCCAAATACTTCTGCGTAGAGAGACCATATGGATAACATAAACAGAGAACTCTGGAACCTTTAGGGATGAATTTAGGGGCATATTTATAAACGAGCAGTAACTTTTCGCGTCCGGTTTTCCCGCGTTTTCACCAAAATCACTATTTACACGGTTTATAACATGGCGAAAACGTCCGGCAAAAGTTAACGCCTCGCTGGGGCTTAAGGGGTCCCGCAGCTCGAGCCGAGACCCCCCTCCCCAGCCCTATCAGGGCCTTCGCGGCACTTACCAGTGCCTTTGCAGCTCTGACAAGAGCCCTTTAGGGCTTATGGGGCCCCGCAGCACAAACTGGGACCCCCCTCCCCTTGTAGTGCCCGTGGCACTGAGAAGTGCCTTTGGTGGGGGTCCCACAGCTCGAACCGGGACCCCCATCGAGCGGCTCTTAAAAGAGCCCATGGGCGACGTCTTCTTTCTTCCATCCGTAACACCAGCTCCGCCGAGGCACCCAACCCGAGAAGTACCCAGGTGGTACCTCCGGCGCTGGTGGCCTCGACAAGAAAATGGATTAAAACCACTGCGGAAACTCAGATGCCATTGCAGTAGATGGATGAAGAAAGAAAGCGACTAGTACATTGGCTCCGCTGAGGCCAGCGGTGCCAGGGGCTCACTGGTCGTGACTCTATCCCATCAGCCCCTCCAAGACCCCTGCTCCTGTCTCGGGATTCATGGTGGTTTGTTACTTAGGCATTGCGTAATTGCAGTATCGCCGTGAAGATAGATAAAATACCGGGCGCAAAACTTTTCGTTTGCAATGACGCTCGCCATTATAAATATAGCGATAGCGGTATTTTTTCCACAGCGATGTGGTTGGTAATTTAACTGCGTACTATCGGCTGTTTATAAATATGGTCCTTAGAGTTGAGTTGAACTGCTTTTTGAGTTAACGAACAATGTTGGGATTAGAGTGTCCTGTTGTCTTTTTAACTCATTTATTTATGCCTTGGATATTCATGGGATTATATTTAATCATATCTATATGTTATAACCTATATTTACACTGATTGGTGTACTGGTGTACCCATAGGTTTAAGTATTCTAGTATTTGAGTATTAGGATTTAATATTTACTGTTACGACTATATGTATTAGTATTTTTGCTTGTGCAGCTGTATTATAAATTGTAGCTTGTTTTACCATCTTTTATTAATGCATTATCCATGATCTATGTACTTATATGTTTATATAATTTATATTTGTATTGAATGAAGATGTCCACTATCTTTGTAGGTTAATACACTTTAAGGGAGATTCATAAAAGTTCTTATTGGTTACAATGGTGCTAATTTTGCCCCAACCAATCAGATCTTATTTAACATTTGAGAACTAACATCTGATTGGTTAGGGCAAATTAGCACCATTTTAAACGAAAGAACATTTATTGAATAACCCTGTTTGTGTCAATGTTATGTTTTCCCCACTGTATGTACTCATCATTTAGATGAGTGGGTTTTTGACGCCGTATATATTTCTTCATGCCCATTCGCTATCAACTTTATGTTGTTAAGGACAAAGTGTAGTGCTTCCCATAGATGATTTTAAATGGTGTTTTCTAAGACTTATTGTTGCTTTAAGGTATATCTTTGAGAGCTTTATCCTTCTTAAGTGGCACGGATAAGCTACACTGTGTATGTATATATCTTTAGATGTTATATATTGTGGAGTATCACAATATGTATCTCTGCTACATCTAAAATGACTGCCACGCTCTCCTTTTTACTTATATAATTGGTTTTATGGTGTTTTCTTTAGGTATCATATCACATGTTTTGGGTTGGTGGTTATGGTTTAAGGGTTAAATTCACTTTGTTATGTATTTACACAGTTAGGGCACTTTACATTTAAAAATGGACACCCAGGAGGAGGGTTTTCCATTGGTCTCTGATGAAGCGGATGTGATCCCTGAAATGCGTCAGACCTCGCACTGGGTCACTCATTGTACCATATTATGAATAAAATTGCAGTCTCGTAGTCCGGATTGGTTTCCATTATGTTCACGAGTAGAGTCGTTTAAGGCTATGGTGTTGTGTGCATAAATAGATGCGGGAGCTGGACCGGTAACTGTGGACAACTTCCGGCACACTAGGGTTCCTGGCTGCCATTACACAGTTTGGGAGGAGCTCCGCGGACTGGCTGACTGGATTTGTGAGTGCTTTGGAAGTTTCTTGTCAATAAAAGGAAACTTCTGTCAAAGCAAACTTCTTTGCTCTTCAGTTTTTCGAGGTAAAGAGCCAGTCAGCTGTAAGGGCCAAATGCTGCATGGTCTGCCTATAGCAGTGGTGGCGAACCTATGGCCTCAGAGCCCTCTCTGTGGGCACTCACGCACAAGCTTTTTTAAAATCCAGCCCTTGAGAAAGTGTAGCATCCGTGAATATCAGTCTCTCTCAGCTTCTGCACATTCCAGCAAACAAGGATGGGGAGGGTGTGTTGTGCATAAGTGAGAAACTGCTGCGCAAGAAATCCTGTCCTTCTCTGCCCAGGCTGCCACAGCATGCCAAGTAGGCAAGGAATGTCAATTATCCGTTTACTGTACAGATGTCTCCATCTTCTTGGCATAGTTTGAAGGAACGGGGGTATTCAATGAGGTCATATGAGGGGGGGGACCCGACAAGCCAAGGGAAAGAGATTTCTTACCCAAAATAAAAGTAAATTGATTTTATATTTGTTCAGCTCTTCATGAGTTACAGTTTGGATCTCATACTCTTGTCTGGTAATGTGTGGTATTAATAGGTAATGTATCTACTCTATCAGTCTGTGTCTATCTGTCTGAGTTGTTTCAATCAAATCTCAGTATTCTGGTTAAATTGCCGTGTTAGCACTATGCAATAAATAAGTGGGTTTTTGGGTTGTCTAAAAGGTTCTCCATCACTGGCCTATAGCCACCTCCTTTGTGCATTTGGGAGGATATTAGAAGCCACTTTGAAGTCCTGTGACATTTATATGTGCATGAAATGCCGTGACCTCAAAGGACCTTAAAGGTTGAATATAACTTGCCCAAGACCTTTTTGTATACGTAGTTAGAATGTGTAAGCTCAGTGGTCAGTGCTGTGAGCAGCAGCCGTACTAAAGGGGTTAATTGAATGTTACATGAGAATATGCCCAATTTATGATAATACTGGTACAATGAAGAGATAGATCCACGTGTACTACTGTGTGGCCTTTGCTACTATCCATCATGTCCTGAAAAAAATAACACTTTAACATTCTGGCTCCCATTGATTAATACTCTTTCAGACGTATGCCCTTGCATTTCTGAGACCTCAAGGCGCCTAAATTGCAGATAACTATAAGACAGCAGAAAGGGCTATGTGGGCACCTGTAACCCCCCTCCCCCTAAAATTGCATGTGTGTTTATCCATGCTAACTCCAGAGTTTACAAAGGACACAGTCTCCCACCTACTCATTCATTATCAAAACTATTTTGAGTATACCACTTGGAACTCCTGCTTACATCCCATTAATTCCTAAAATAGATAAATATGTTCTTGTTTACTCTTTGCTGTTACATAGGTTTCCTTTTTATAACAATTAATCCAGGTTGAGATTGGTTCTATTAGCATGGAAATTCCCATTGGGCAAAGGATGGAAAATGCAGTTAGTAACACATTTAATACTGGGGGGTAATGTACAGTACAGTAATACAATGCGGTAGGTCTACATTCTTTTTATTAAATAAATAGTATAGCATTAGAAATCACACACTTATCAAACTGAGGAATAATGTTTAAGGGCTTGAAAAACCATAAACTCCAACTAGCTCATTTACAAACTTTTGAAGTTAAAACTAGCTAACTGATTCAATATCGATTAGGTCGACATTTGCTCAAGCTTTGCGCTGGATGTGCGGGTTTCACAAAAGACACTTTGCATGAGATTTTAACGAATTTACCAACATTTACCGCGTACATTTACCAAACGCGAATTGGCGTAATTTCTCCAAGCATCTTAAAATGTTACAATAACACACAAAACCAAATGACTGACACAGTATAACAATGGTTTGTAAATCACATAGGTATGCAGGTATGGTTTATTTATAAGCTCCACTTAGGGACTGTACAATAACAAAAACAAAAAAGTCATACAAGAGGGGCAAATACACAAATAGTTAGTACATAATATATAAATAGAAGAGCTAGAGCCTTGCCACAAGAAGGAAAGGATGTCCCTGCCCCATAGAGCTTACAATCTAGTTACAGAGACCTTTGATGAAAGCAGTTTCAATTTACCGTATTTATAGGTCTAAAGGGGTTGATTTACAGCTTTTTAAACACACATATATTAAGTATCTGGAAGCCAATTTGTGAGCTATTGGTTTGCAAATGAGGTCACTAGGGGGCAATATTATAAACAATCGCTGATATCGCCATTTGCTAAACGCAGGACATTGCAATGGAAAATAGAAGTGTTTTTGCCTGTACTTATAAATCTGATAGTTATCATATGTCAGTAAAGTAGAAAAAATTCCAATACCCCCTGGACCCTTTAATAATGAGAAACACTCTTTAGAAACA
This sequence comes from Hymenochirus boettgeri, assembly GCA_019447015.1. Lineage (NCBI taxonomy): Eukaryota > Metazoa > Chordata > Amphibia > Anura > Pipidae > Hymenochirus > Hymenochirus boettgeri. The sequence continues at coordinate 11,740 of JAACNH010000786.1, read as the reverse complement.
CCTTCCAGGACCCACTGGCAGGCTAGATAATGGCCACCTAAGCGTTTTCGCTACCTCAGACTTTAAGCATTTTAAAGGCTAAACTCAACGTAATCAGACTTCCATCTATTCACAGGATGTTGGTGTTTGGTTAATTCATATGGGAGAATGCAGAAGCATTTTGCTCCAGACGCTGTAGCCCCTCACACAGCCACTGTTTTTGTGGGTTGACACAATTTGCTCTCTGTGAATACCGAAAAAAATGCTGTATTTTAAAACATTGTATTAACTGTACAATTACACTGTATTACTGTATCACAATAAACATTTTACACAGAAATTTACATTTTACTGTTTTATTTTTAATGAAAAATGGTTTAACAAAGCCAATAATACATAAATAACAAGCAAACAAACACATAATTAATTAAGCAAATAATTTTTTACTGCGGCCCAGTAATGTATTGGGAGATGAATGACAACTGAAAGGCGTCTCATTGTCTCCTTCATCTTCTTCTTTGTCTTCCTTCCGGAAGAGTAGACTCAGACTGGGACATGGCTGGTGGAATAAGTCTCTTTTCATTAGTTTATCCCAGTCTATGTCTGTGTATCAGGGAAAACAAACAAAGTAACTGATTAGATTTTTTTTTTTTATTACATTTGTTCTAAAGGTACACACCATAAGCGCGATCGCATGTCCTGACCCGCGACGCACAATGTGGAACGAACGTTTTGGCAGTAATCGGCCCGTGTGTAGGCACTTTATCGGCCAAAACGATACATTGTTCGGGGATCGCCTGGTCAGTTGGTCGATCCGACCGAATGTCCGTTTCGTTTGTTCCTAACATCGTGCTTAGCGGGTCGGGACCTGTGATCGCTCGTGTGTACGAACCTTAAGGAAAAGCACAAACATACCTCAAAAAATGAATGTTTTTTGATGTCTTCAGCGCCACATAATCCAGCTCCAAGACGGGTTCTACCATTTTTATCCAAAAGCTACAAAACAAGAGTATTGTTACTATTTTAACACGCAATAGCGGATTAGTTAATACTGTAATAATAAAGGGGAGCCCCAGATTAGGGGTTAAACCAAATCTGAATGGAAATAATCGGGTGCAACATAATACTATCTGTTACTATAACCAGATTAAGGCTGGATATTGTCAATGGATTCCTATCACAAACGAGTAACAAATACCAACAGTACAAACACACACACGCGCTCTGGTAACTTACTGTAGGTATTAAGTGTTTGGTTTCCTCGTCCATGGTTAGTCTTGGCTCTTTAAACATGATGCATTGTTCTAATTCCGGGATATTTTTCCCTGGAATGCACGCTAAAGAAAAATATCTCAGTTTTACTACAAAAAAGCAACAATGCCACAAAAAGCTACAAAGTTTTTCCAAAGTTAGAGAAATGTGTTGCATTTCTATGTTATGGGTAGAAAGTTACATACACGTCTGTATCTATAGAGAGCAATATATAGGGAGGTCCTTGATTGCCCTATAGTCCGGGTTCTGTCGGTATCAGCATGGATACATGCCATCTGGTTTGGAAGCACAGTGCTAATTTCTATAAAATTATCAGTGAAAGGCTCATTGGTTCTAGGAAAAAAATGTTACTTACTTCACCGACCAACATTTCATAGATGATCAACCCTACTGCCCACCAATCCACAGTTTGAGTGTAGGGTTCTGTTTTATAATTCTGGGGCTTTATACAAAGGTGTGTTCCGACCTTCTCATATTTCACCTTGGTAGCCAAATCCTTCACCAGAAACAAAATATAATAAATTACCATAAAACACATCCTGATGGCATTATTTTGTTCACATGTTTCAAGGAATCCCAAATCCTACCTTCTATGCAGAGTCCGAAATCTGCTATTTTGGGGTATCCAGAAGAATTAATAGAGACATTTGAGGGCTAGATCTCTGAAGGACAAAAACAATATTTAAAAAAATATAAATAAAATGTTCACCCCCAAAATAAAAAAGAAATTATAGGTAACTTATCCCCTATGAGATCCCAACTGCAATTATTTCACTTTCAGTGTCAGATTGTCTTATTTTACTGGTGATGTTCTGCCTGCTGTCTGCCCCATTCTAAAAATCTGAGAGCTTCTGAGAAGTAAAATGAATGCAGTTGGGTTCATTATCTATACTTCAGTTAATGCTCTACCCAATAACATAATAAGGCCCCAGCCATCCAAATAAACATATCTTATGTATTATCATTAGCACTTACCGATGGACATGTTGTGATCGTGTAAGAATTGCACCCCAAGCCAATGCAGGTCCGTAAAATCTGCAGATATTAAAATAAATTCTTTATGTTTGTAGTAGGGGAAATATATCAACCAAAGTTACTAAAGTATAGGGAGTTGTCCGTGATTGTAGGGAGTATGGCAGTCACAAACGTTCCCCCTATACTTTATATATTCTTTACATAGGGAGTATAGCAGTCACAAACGTTCCCCCTATACTTTATATATTATTTACATAGGGAGTATGGCAGTCACTAACGTTCTCCCTATACTTTATATATTCTTTACATAGGGAGTATGGCGGTCACTAACGTTCTCCCTATACTTTATATAGACTTTATATAGGGAGTATGGCAGTCACTAACGTTCCCCCTATACTTTATATATACTTTATATAGGGAGTAGGCAGTCACTAACGTTCCCCCTATCCACAAGGCAACCCTAGGCAACTGCCTAGGGCCCAGGAAACTTCTGGGGGCCCAGCTTCAAAAGCAGTAACAATTATAGTCTATACAATATATTTAATAAAAAAGGGGCCCTAAATTATGGCCCTGTCTAGGGCCCCACATGATATTAATCCATCTCTGACTTTATATATTCTTTACATAAGGAGTATGGCAGTCACTAACGTTCCCCCTATACTTTATATATTCTTTACATAGGGAGTATGGCAGTCACTAACGTTCCCCCTATACTTTATATATTCTTTACATAGGGAGTATGGCAGTCACTAACGTTCTCCCTGTACTTTATATATACTTTACATAGGAGTATGGCAGTCACACTAACGTTCCCCTATACTTTAATATCTTTACATAGGGAGTATGGCAGTCACTAACGTTCCCCCTATACTTTATATATTCTTTACATAGGGAGTATGGCAGTCACCAACGTTCCCCCTATACTTTATATATACTTTGCATAGGGAGTATGGCAGTCACTAACGTTCCCCCTATACTTTATATATTATTTACATAGGGAGTGGAGTATGGTGTGTACTCCCATCTGTCAAAAATGGCAGACAGAATCTTGCCGATTGGCACTGTGTGCACCCGCCTTAGGATGTCACAAGTATTGAAATTCTACAGCAATTACAGGTAACCATCATATCATCTAGATTATTATTTATCCTGTATTTACAGTCCAAGTGTGAGACAACATCCCCAACATAATACTTACACAGTCCTGTCAAGTGATATTGGTCCACTTTCAATTGTGCGCCTAATTCCCCCAGAGCAGCATATCCAATGTAAGTACTCATGAGTCGTTGTTGAGATGCGTCCGAGAAAGCCAATCAAGAAAGGGCATTCTTGGGCATTTTCTGGATCAATTTGAGGATTCTTCTCTCTACATTAAGCTAAAAAATGAGGTTTGCATGTCAAAGCAGTGCAGGTGAATTTATAAAGCAGAACATCCATTAAAGAAATAATTGTCCCCCTTATGATAATAGCTCATTCGCATTATACATAACTGGTATTTTGGAGATCAAAGAACAACAATGGCAATCCAATGCAAACTAAATTCAAAACTTCTATGTCTATCATTGGCCCAGCCTAAAAAACAAGTCTTTCAATATACTAAAATTTCATGTCACTGACCTCCGAAGATTGAAAGGTTTTTCAAAGCTGATACAATCTAAACTTAACGGCAACGTCTGTGTCTGTTTTCTGTGTTTGCCAAAAGAACCTGGAAAAGGAGACGATTTCATGACTTCCGAATAAGTTAAAAAGGATCATATAATTACTCAGTAAAGTAAAAACTCACTTTGACAATGTCCTTGACCCAGAGTATCAGAGAACAGAAAATCTTCTAAAGATAGTTCAGGTTTCTGCTCTTCACTGAAAAGGAATAATGAAGAATTGAACACAAGTGCTACAGAATAAAACCAACATACAGTATTTATAAACTAGAGGCAAATAGCCAGTTTAAGATGGCCTTAAATGGCCAGATGTTCTCATGTATGAGTGGGCTTAAAGCCCCAGACACAGAAAACAGCACAGCCAATAAAAGGCCCCATCTCAAACCACATATAGAGATAAGTGTGATATTAAATTCTATATAACTTCACACAGTTCATAAGGTTCCAGCTCAAAACGTTTACATTCTGCTTCTTCTTCCCAATGTTCTGATTCTTCTTCCCATACTTCTGGTATCATCAGCATGGGGACAGAATCCGGCTAAATATGGAAATAAAATGCCATTAAATACCACGTTCTATGGCCAGTTGTTATGTTAATCCACCATTGCACTGAGCCCTATGTGATTTACAGAGTCTATGGGTAGGTAATGATACATTTAGCTTTGTCTCAGGTAATTTGTCCCCATACAATATCTGATACCCTGTGATTGTGGCAATCAACTAATATCATTAATTTCATTAAAGGGCATGTCCACCCCAAAACTAGATTTTAACATTACTGGCCCGAACTGTGTAGTGTATAAATCCTACATTACATCCCAGCTCCAAATGGTTCTCGTGTAATGTCCCTTAAAGTCCCAAAAAGTGACCACCAGGAGCCTGGCAGAGTCCATATAGACATGCAAAATTTTGCCAATGCGCAGTGCAGCCCTCCCCCTCCCTCTCCTTCTCTCTCCCTCCCTCCCCACTCATTTTCCTCTCCCCCCCCCTAGCACAAACCCCTTTGCTGTAGTGTAGGCTCCCTCCCCAGCCCCAACCGTATATTAATATTTGCAGAAAACTCCCCCAACTGTACTTACATTACCTCTTTCCCCCGGGGTTCTGGATAGCGAAGCCGCGTCCGTGATTGGCTGCCTCTCAGCCAAACTTGAACGCAGCTGCCGGTCTGAATCCCCGATTGCAGTTTCATGCAAGCAGAGGGCTGTGACAGAACATCGGAGGAGAGAGGTAATGATCGGAGGAATTTCGCAAAACGTACTATTGTGGTTGGGGCTGGGGAGGGAGCCCTACACTACAGAACACTACAGCAAAACTTTGTCAATGGGGTGGACATGCCCTTTAAAAATCTGTTTATCCCCTGTTATTCAGGTATTTTTAAGCTGCTGTTCAATTTCAATGTACTAACCTGGGGGACATCATCGAAGACATTCCATGTATCTAAATTGGATTCCTCCTCAATATGTTCATGATCGACAGAGTTAGAATCTTTGAAACTGGAATATTCCAACAGTGATAGAGAAACTGGAAAAATGTAAAATAAATATTGATGTAAAACATATATTGGAGGTTGTCAGCTCCTGTATGATGTGTGATGTACAGTGCGGTGGTGTTTGCACAAATAACCAGCCCACTATAATCTTTCCTATACTGTACCTGGAGCTGACTCGGGTCTATCCACGTTTATAGATAACTGGAAAATGGAGTCCTGGAAATGACATAAATGAAAACAGGAACATTAATATGGATATGGCAGAAATGGTTATATTTGTGTTATATGTACAATGGTGATGTACTAACCATAGAAAGATCGAATATACTCAAATAATAGTTTCAAAACTGCTGGATTCTTCCTTCTGTAGTTTCTCTCCAGTGCTAGTTCCAGCATTAACAGGAACAGAACCATCAGATCCAGAATGATCTAACAGTGAATCCAAAATGATAAATATTAAAAACTGGACCCAGGTTGTTAGTTTGACCTTAAATATGCATTATATTGTGCCAATTTAAAGATGTGTTTTAATGTATTGGGGTTAAAATGAAATTCTCTCTCTTCTCCAAGAGCTTTATATAAGCTTGAGCATGTGCAGAGGAGGGTGCAGGTGGTGAAACTGCAGTCAATCATTGGTTGTGATATCTGCAGTCACAGCCTTGATTGACAGCATGGAGGGAGGGGTCAGCTTACTCTGCCAGAATGGGGACAATAATTATCCTTAAATATCTGGTTGTAATGTGAAAAATAACACAAACCCAAATTAAATTCTTATAAAACTCTCACCATGTATGTGAACTAAAACCTGTACCCATATTATAAATATATATTCAGTCACAAGAAAGGAAGGACACCACTTTCAATTCTAATGTTTGTATCAAGAAAAAATAAAAAATCATCTGGCCCTTACTAGGTTCCAAACCAAAGAAAATAAACCAATCTCTCTCTTAAAGGAGAAGTTCAGTGCAAATACATATGCTTGCCCTTGACCCAGGCGCCTGGGTTGATTCAGTTGCTCAGTAGAGATCTGAGCATCTTTGACCCATCCAAGGCCAATCAGTAGAAAACTACTGTTAGGAACATTCCAAGGAGTGTGGTGCAACTGGGAAGAAGGATCATTAAAACTGAATTGTCAGCTCACTAATGTCAACAGCAGGGAACAGCAAAGGGTATGAAATCAACTTATTTTTCAAAATGGGAGAGAATATGTAGAATAACAGGAAGGCATTACACAAACTAACAATTTAACAAATATTGATAATTCCACTGAACTGGCCCTTAAATAACAAACCTGGTTGTTCTCCTCCCTTCTGTTCGTGTTCCTAGAACTTTTCGCGCAACATTTCCCACAATGCAATAGTCTCTTACACCGAGAGCTGCAACGTTTCCAGCAGGAAATCTTTTTCTTCCGAGGGATTATTTCACCCACAACTTTAACTTCATTGTCTTTGTGAAAGTTTTCTTCATTTGCATTTGCTGGAGTTGTGTCAAGTTGACTTTGGAATTCTAAATAAGAACATGAGAACAAACTATTTTGTGAAATTACCAAGAAAACTATACAAACAGGGTTTGTAGAGAGCCTACCACCTGCTACTGGTTATACATATAAAAGGACAATATTACTTTCCTTCCTCCGCTCCTCTTCTGCTCCACACTTTATATTCAGGGTGAGGACCTAAAGTAAACCGGTGGGTCCTTACCCTGGGTTCACTTGACTTGAGCCATATACTTGTAGGCTGCTTCGGTAGGCTCCGCCCCTCTCTTGTCAGCTACGAGGCCAATAGGAAGACACACTTCTTTGAAGAAGTGTGTCTTCCTATTGGCCTCATCACCGATGGGGAGGAGGGGGCGAAGCTTTCTGGAGCAGCCTGCAAGTAAGTATATGGCTCAAGTCAAGGAACCCAGGGGTGAGGACCTACCAGTTAGGTCCTCACCTGAGTAGAACGTACGGACAGAAGAAGAGGAGTGGAAGGAAGGTAAGTATAATGTCCATTAAGAGACACCTGTACCTATATTTGTTGATGTTATTAGTGAAGGTCTTTTAACCAATCTACAAGCTTTTTGCTTAGCTGGATGTTAGATATAGAAATCATTAGTATAGTATAGTATAGTATTTGAGGTTGAATAAAGACATACGTCCATCCAGTCCAACCCATCTATCAATATCCTCATCCTGCCTAACTGTTGATCCAGAGGAAGGCAAAAAAAACCCCACCAAATTTATGAAGGGGGAAAAAATTCCTTCCTGACTCCAAGTGGCAATCGGAAATCCTGGATCAACTCTACTTTATGTATCAATACCAGTAACTTGCAACATTCCTTGTTTGCGAGAAACTCATCCAGCTTTTTTTTGAAACTGACCAATGAACCTGCCATTACAACGTCCACTGGAAGACAGTTCCATAGCTTACCGTTCTCACAGTGAAAAACCCTTTCGAGCTTGAAGCCTAAACCTTTTTCTTCAAGTCTTAAGGGGTGTCCTCGTGTCCTTTGACAGTGTCTCTTGGTGAACAATGCCCCAGATAGTTATTGTATGGCCTGTTAATGTATTATACACAGTAATCATATCCCCACGCAAGCGCCTTTTCTCCAGCGTACATAATTGTAACTTTTCCAGTCTCCTTCATATTCAAGCTCCCCCAATCCCTTATTAATTTAGTTGCCCTTCTCTGAACCCTTTCCATTTCAAAGATGTCCTTTTGTACACAGGATTCCAAAATTGCACTGCATATTCCAAATGAGGCCTTACCAATGCTTTGTAAAGAGGGAGAATTACATTTCCTCCCTTGAATCATACCTCGCTTTATACAAGACAATACCATGCTGGCTCGGCTGTTGCCCGCTGGCACTGCTTGCTACCTTTAAGTTTGTTATCCACAAAACTCCAAGATCCCTTTCCAACAGGGATTCACTTAACACAGAGCCATTTATAGCATAAGGAGCACAAGGATTTTTAGTCCAAAATGCATCACCTTACATTATAACATTGAATTTATCTGCCACTTAGCAGCCCCAATGTGATAATCTATCTAGATCCCTTGCAACAGATTGCACACATCCTGTTTTTAATGGTCGACAAAGTTTGTGTCGTCAGCAAACACAGAAACCTTGCTGACAATACCCACTTCCAAATCATTAATAAATAGAATTAAATAGAAGCGGCCCCAACACAGAACCCTGTGGCACCCCAATAGCACTTTAGTCCATAATGATGAAGCCCCATTAACAAACTACTCTCTGCATCCTATTTTAACCAATTTTCTATCCATGTACAAATGGTCCCCAGACCAACAAAGACCTTAGCTTATTCATTAGTCGCCTATGGGGGACTGTATCAAAGCCTTGCAAAATCCAAGTAAACTACATCTACTGCTATACCAGAGTCTAAATTTCTACTTACTTCCTCATAAAAAGCCAGCAAGTTAGTTTGACAGATCTATTCCTCCTAAATCCATGCTGGTTACTACTTTTAATGTCAGTCCTTGAAACATACTCTAGAACATGATCCTTATACTTTCCAGGATCTCCCCACCACTGAAGTTAAACTTACAGGCCTGTAATTACCGGCTGTGAACGACTACCCTTTTTGAATATTGGAATAACATCAGCCTTTTTCAGTCAGAGGCACACCACCGGACATGAGGGAATCAGCAAAAATAAGAAACAATGACCTAGATAAAACTGAACTTAGCTCCCTAAGTACCCGAGGATGTATTTATCCGGTCCAGGAGATTTACTAATATTAACCTTATTTAGTTCTTTCTGTACCATATCTCGGTTACCAAAGTGAACTTGAATCTTGTATACCTTTATTGCTACTATACTCTATGATATCTGTACTTGGATCTTCTATAGTGTAACAGAGGAAAAAAAATTATTCAAGACATTTGCTTATCGCCATCCTCCGTAAATAACTTATCCCCATTAATTAATGGTGTCACATTCTCAGTCCTCATCTTCTTACTATAATATACTAAAAAAATGTTTAGGCTTAGTGATGCTTCTTCAGCTATCCTAACTTCATATTAATTTTAGCTAGTTTGATTGCTTTCTTACACTATTGTTCCCCCTATACTTTATATATTCTTTACATAGGGAGTATGGCAGTCACTAACGTTCTCCCTGTACTTTATATATACTTTACATAGGGAGTATGGCAGTCACTAACGTTCCCCCTATACTTTATATATTCTTTACATAGGGAGTATGGCAGTCACTTTTCTTCAAGTCTTAAGGGGTGTCCTCGTGTCCTTTGACATGTTCTCTTGGTGAACAATGCCCCAGATAGTTTATTGTATGGCCTGTTAATGTATTTATACACAGTAATCATATCCCCACGCAAGCGCCTTTCTCCTCAGCGTACATAATGTAACTTTTCCAGTCTTCTTCATATTCAAGCTCCCCCAATCCCCTTATTAATTTAGTTGCCCTTCTCTGAACCCTTTCCATTTCAAAGATGTCCTTTTTGTACACGGATTCCAAAATTGCACTGCATATTCCAAATGAGGCCTTACCAATGCTTTGTAAAGAGGGAGAATTACATTTTCCTCCCTTGAATCCATACCCGCTTTATACAAGACAATACCATGCTGGCTCTGGCTGTTGCCGCCTGGCACTGCTTGCTACCTTTAAGTTTGTTATCCACCAAACTCCAAGATCCCTTTCCAACAGGGATTCACTTAACACAGAGCCATTTATAGCATAAGTAGCACAAGTATTTTTAAGTCCAAAATGCATCACCTTACATTTATCAACATTGAATTTCATCTGCCACTTACAGCCGCCCAAAAAAAAGCCCTGTGATAATCTATCTAGATCCCCTTGCAACGATTGCACATCCTGTTTTTAATGGTCGACAAAGTTTTGTGTCGTCAGCAAACACAGAAACCTTGCTGACAATACCCACTTCCAAATCATTAATAAATAGATTAAATAGAAGCGGCCCCAACACAGAACCCTGTGGCACCCCACTTAGCACTTTAGTCCATAATGATGAAGCCCCATTAACAACTACTCTCTGCATCCTATTCTTTAACCAATTTTCTATCCATGTACAAATGGTCCCCAGACCAACAGACCTTAGCTTATTCATTAGTCGCCTATGGGGGACTGTATCAAAAGCCTTTGCAAAATCCAAGTAAACTACATCTACTGCTATACCAGAGTCTAAATTTCTACTTACTTCCTCATAAAAGCCAAGCAAGTTAGTTTGACAAGATCTATTCCTCCTAAATCCATGCTGGTTACTACTTATAATGTCAGTCCTTGAAACATACTCTAGAACATGATCCCTTATTAAACTTTCCAGGATCTTCCCCACCACTGAAGTTAAACTTACAGGCCTGTAATTACCTGGCTGTGAACGACTACCCTTTTTGAATATTGGAATAACATCAGCCTTTTTCCAGTCCAGAGGCACACCACCGGACATGAGGGAATCAGCAAAAATAAGAAACAATGACCTAGATAAAACTGAACTTAGCTCCCTAAGTACCCGAGGATGTATTTTATCCGGTCCAGGAGATTTACTAATATTAACCTTATTTAGTTCTTTCTGTACCATATCCTCGGTTTACCAAAGTGAACTTGAATCTTGTATACCTTTATTGCTACTATACTCTATGATATCTGTACTTGGATCTTCTATAGTGTATACAGAGGAAAAAAAATTATTCAAGACATTTGCTTTATCGCCATCCTCCGTAACTAACTTATCCCCATTAATTAATGGTGTCACATTCTCAGTCCTCATCTTCTTACTATTAATATACTTAAAAAAATGTTTAGGCTTAGTGATGCTTTCTTCAGCTATCCTAACTTCATTATTAATTTTAGCTAGTTTGATTGCTTTCTTACACTCCTTGTTACAGTTTTTATACTCCCTAAAGGCCCTTTCCGTTCCCTCGGCCTTACAGTATGCTGTACCTGTATCAATAATCCCAGTATGCTGTACCCATATCAATAATCCCAGTATGATGTCCCTGTATCAATAATCCCAGTATGCTGTACCCATATAAATAATCCCAGTATGATGTCCCTGTATCAATAATCCCAATATTTTGTATCCATATAAATAATCCCAGTAGGATGTACCTGTATCAATAATCCCAGTATGCTGTACCGTATAAATAATCCCAGTATGCTGTATCCATATAAATAATCCCCCTGTATGCTATACCTATATAATCCCAGTATGCTGTACCCATATAAATAATTCCAGTATGATGTACCTGTATCAATAATCCCAGTATGCTGTAGCCATATAAATAATCCCAGTATGATGTACCTATATCAATAATTCCAGTATGCTGTACCTGTATCAATAATCCCAGTATGCTGTACCCATATAAATAATTCCAGTATGCTG